>JAQFXM010000246.1:0-59758 GCA_034693345.1 Entomobrya multifasciata
TTGACTAACTGACATTTTGGAGTTAACGTGTGTTCTGATTTGCACAAAATATTATCATTTTCATCGCAAATTTTTACTGATTTTTTGCAGTTTGCAACTGCCTTTAATGTTTTACGTATTATCTATCCAATAAAATCTCAAAAGTAATTTGAAATGACAGAGCCACAGTAATAACTTTCAAATATATTGTTTTTACGCTAGCAACTTACATACATATTCAATATACTGACACTTCTTTAGTCATACCACATAAGGTTTCAACCACAACAACCTTCAAGCTACCTCGTCGTTTAATTTCTGGGCTAGTAATCCCCGTAAAAAATAAGAGAGGAATAATGTGTTTTTTTATTATTTCAAAAACAATCTACACGAAATATCTCAAAGTTAAAAGTGTGGCAGTTTGTCCGACTAATTACTTTTGTCTGTTTTTCTCGTGCATTTTTGAGTGGATGTACTTAGTATTCCATACCATTCTACAAAAATTAGCTTTATTTAATTGTAAACACGTCTAATTTTTCAGCGTGTGTAGCGAATCTAGTAAAAAATTATATTTATATTCTATCCTAAATTTGCCAAAAAAATTAAAAACATGCCTTATATTCGTCCTATCGAAGGTATTTTCACAATAACCAACAATTCATGTGGAATAATTGGTACATAATCAACAGCAAAACTCTTCGTAGTTTACACTTAATATTCATTGTATATACGGAATCGAAATTATTTAGTCGGCCATTCTTAAATTGTGGAAAAGCATACAGAAGGCCCTTTTATAGTGAAATTGAATATGTCAAACTTTAGTAGCTTTACCTGCATATTGTTTTGACTTTGGTCAACCAGTAATTAATTTTGGGCATGAGTACTCCAATTTTTGATACTAAACTGTGTATAGATGTATTCTATTTATATGTTCATAACAATTGAAATAAAAATAATTTGAGTTTTCAACTAGATTAATTTGTTTTGGTTCAGATTAGTTAAATTTCGACAACAATTGGTGGTTCGACTAATAAAATTCGATATCATTCATTCTTCTAAAATGGCTTTGCACGATGAACTATTCGACTCGAATACTTCACAAAGATTGAAGCACTAATTTTTCAAACGCCGGTTTAATGGCTGCAACCCCTATAACTAAACAATTTTGTTAGAAGTTTCAATCTTTGACTTAGAATTCTCTATCCAAAATTTCAAAATCAAAAATCAAAAATATTTGCCACACGGTAGTTCAAGCATCTCAAACCCAATTTTAAATTATATAAGTACGGACAGCGGTTTAGGTTTATGAACTGCATTTTTTTTACTATTTATTATCTAACGATTGACTTGAGTCATTGACGAAGATAACCAGGAAACTTAATAAATAAAAAACTGTTCAGAAAATCGAGGATTCTGTTAAGCCCTTTGTTAATAAATCTATGCATAAAATTATGAATTTGTCTAGGTATCTATACTAAGCATTAAGGTAAAACAACATGCTATTGTGTTGGCTCGTTTACGAAGCCAATCAGTTTAAAATATAATATAATATATTTGTCTATGTTCTTTCAAGAAGCAATCAGCCTATCAAATTATTTACTTGTGGTGGTTAGTTCAGAATGCTTACGAAAATGAACCTCTAAGGAGGGCATTCTTTTACTCCCACGATTGAAGATGTCCTGTCCTGAGCCTCCACTTATCAGCATACATCTTAAGGATGCAAGAACTTAAACTCGATCTGTGGACGTTAAATATTATCCTTTTTTCTTTTTTGGTCAAATTAATTAATTAATTTTAACCCACTTGTCAGCGTAAAAATGAAAGCTTAGAAGGCTTTAACTTTTTACCTGGAATTCGAATTTGACATCGGAATCCAGTTTGTTATCCTAAAATTTCTCTTTTTCAAAACTGTAAGCCATTCACAAATAAATACAACTAGCGCAAAAGATTCAAAAACCATTACAACCACATAAATATCGAAGAGTAGTAACCCATTTATACCCTGAGATAATACCTGATTGGCTGGCCGTACTGATAAAGTTCTGTAAATCAGTTCACTAGCCGACATTGACCAATCATCCCATTTTTTATCCAAACCAGCTTGCTTAATACGGTCTATTGACAAAAATAACCAAAAGCGATTAACGCCAAAAATGTGCCAGAAGTACGCCCTCGTGTGGAATCCTTCACGAACAATAAAGCATTTCGTTCTGTTTCTTGCTAACAACGACTGTGTATATGCTAGTTCTTTTCGAATCCGATTATTAGCAACTACAAGGGCATATTTGTCAAGATAGTTACAAGTTCCTAAGAACCCAGAATGTTCACTTTCAGGAATTATGTAACTGTCGTTTATTTTTTGAGTTATATTATAAAACTTAAAATCTGCGTAAAACCGAACTTCAACATTTCCCACACCTTTCCTTAATACCAGTTTCTTACCCGACTCAATAACTTCCCTTAAATTATTTAATATTCCCTGAGTCGTTGGCGCCGTGACTTCACTTGTCAAGGAATTCTGATAAAATATGACAATTTGAAAGCCACTGAGCACCACGCACATGCATATAATTCGTCTTAAACCGGTATATTTCTTTAAAGGTTGTGCTATAAGCATTGCAAATACTTCAACAACTTTGTTAAGGAAAACTAAAAACTTCTGTCCGTAAGAATACATATAAGCCACTAACACTACAAAAACAAATAAGGTTATCCACACTTTCAAATCAAAAGCGTTTGTCCAAAAACTGCCGAACTTCCAAATCTCATTACAAGAGCCACTTTTTTGCTTGTTACTAGAACAATATATCATTTTTGCTTCGTTGGTTTCATGATGTAATATGCCATACATTACCCAAGACAATGTTTTTGGGGAAGTAAACATATATACGCCTTCAAAAACTTCTTCAGTAGATTCCAAATCCATATTACCTTCTTTGGATTCCTTTAGTTTATGAAACAGTTGATAAGAAATGTTGTGATGTGAGCCTAATGACAACGGAGTCATTAAAATTGAGTCACAAAATATTGCAAATTCTGCCCTTCGTTGACTTGAGGTTCGTAAACAAGCGTTTCTATCAGTTAACCTACTTTTGTCAAAATACCCTTCTGTTCTTGGGGCTAATTGTGCAGTAACTTTCCTTCCCAAGCTATTATAAAAGTACGTTTTGTACATTGCCATAGGATTTTGAAACAACTTAAGCATACGTTTTTCACTGAATGATGATATCAGCAAATTGTCAGGACAATAACGGTTACACAGGAGCTCCATTGCTGAAATCTCTCCTGTTCTCTTAGAAACATACAAAAATAACTTAAAAGATGGAGATTGCTTAACTTGTTCTAAATAAGAACTTTTAAATACTTCAGTAATACATGTGGCATTTGGTACTCCAAATGATATAAAAACAAAAATGGTTGTGGGATGCATAGCAGTTTCCCCAAAAGTCAGAGCACTTGTGTCCAGTTTTACTAACAAAGAAATTATGATCGTAATTGGCTTATGATGCTTTAATATAGCTGAAAGTTTTGTACACAAAGGAGGCTTACAGATGTGACTTGAATTTGAGAGATACCTTTCAAATATTAACAAGCTTAATTCCGATAGATACAATTTGTCGCTGTTTAGTTGGAGCTCGTTTTGGAAAATTGCACTTAAAGAAATAAAGTGAAATTGTAGAAAATATTTTTCAGGATTGAAAATTTCTCGAGCAATGTCTCCAGTTATAATATTCGTTTTCGAATGGTTATTCAAAATTTTGCTAGCTATTGAATATTTTATAATAATTATTATTATTATATTATTTACTAATTTTATGCTTAACGATTCCATTTTTGAAATGAAAAACTTTTTCGGGGACCATTTTTAAAATTGGGTTTCACGAATTTTTATAGTATTGACAAGACACTCAATTTTGGAGACTCGTGTAGATTTTATGAGTTTGTGTCGATATATGAACGCGTAGAATAATTTCAGACATGATTATCCTACAAAGTGAAATTTGATAATATAAAGTTTTAAAGACCTTACTCAGTTGAATAATCGTTAAAACATTTTCTTATGTATGTTCTATTTTTGAAGTAACTAGTCTATTCAGACATTTATACCAATATTTAGTAACAAGTTGTGTCATGCATAAAAATAACTATTAGTTGTGTAAAAGTTGGCACTCGTGAATGATATCTATAGAAAATATCTTTTTAAAAACAATAGTTACTATGCTTGTTTACGATTTAGCTTAAATATAGAGGCACAGTTAAATTATCCATTAATTCTATAGTAATACTTCAAATGACAAGTAAAGAAAATAATTTGCATTATAGCTTCGTTTCAAGAAATTCCTTTCATTGTTAAAATTGCTTTGAGTACTCACCGACATGATTATATTTAATTTGTATTGTCCACGCCGAAAATTGAAAAACTAGTTGAAAATAAAGTATCCATTTCTTTGTTGTATGTTGAGGCATTATATAATTTATTTGTATTCATTATTGACAGGCTGGAAAGTTTGTAACATGTTCGTCACATCATATATTTAAATATACCTTAAATGGATTTTATCAAAATGTTTTGCTGTATTTGTTATATGCTTACTTGGAAAAATAATTTTTTAAATTGTTATTTATTGTATTTGAATTCTTTTTTGTCGAATTTGAGTCTAATTTTCATGTATGCATGTTAATAAAATATTTTATGTGAATTCGTCTTAGGATTCGTGCAAGAAACATTTAAAATAAACATTCCAAAGCAATTGAGAGTTCATTATTAAAGCTTCATTCCAATACATATACTTGTCATATAATTTGGAAAATAAAAGTTTAAACTCTTTGTTACACATTCGATATTCCACATTTTTAGTCGTCCTCACTGCTTCAATCTAAGCTAAAGTCTAAACAACCAAACTTTTAAGCAAACGACTCAATATGATTCCTTTGAAAAAAATCACTTACAATTTAATTAATAGAGCTGTGAAGGGAACACATGTCATGAACATATATGTCTTTGCTCATCTGGTGTGTTTTCAAAGTTACCTTTTGAATGACATAGAACATATGCATTGAGTTTTATTTGTAGGAGATTTGTGTGTATTCAAATTTGAACCACGCATTTCTGAAGAGATTGTATTTGGTTAATAAAATTCTAAATGTAATTCGTAACAACTTTGGCCTAACAATTTTGTCCTCAAATAATTTGATTTTAAACAGTAATTGGTATAGTTCACACTAAAAAATTCATTCAATCAGCTAACAAAACCCAGGGTTGTGACCCGATATTCTAAAAACTAATTTTTAAAACTTTTCAATACGCGATAAAAAATTCTGTTGAAGAGTTTAACTGGTTTCACGCTTTTGAGTTTAAAATTAACGTGTCTCATCCTCATCAACAATAAGTTCGTATGATTGTCAATTCAATTTTGGCACTAAATTTGCGAGTATAGTTCACGTTTAACAAAGAAGTCTTAAGTTAAAAAATTGGACGGTGTATTATTTAAAATCTTCCATTGAAACAAAATTGTTTTAAAAACACTTGATCATGTAAAATTAAAATTTTCTCAACATTCGAGTACTTTTGAAATTTTATTATACTGTGTTACGAATAGATCAATTCGATTGCAAAGCAAACGTTTCACATGGTTGGCGTCCCATGATTAAAGTTTCAGAGGAGTTTTGTAATTTAAATTTTTGTATTTTTATTCAGTTGCTCGTATCTCTACATTTTCGACATATAATGAGAGTTTTTCTGACAACACTTGTGCTGTCAACATTCACTATCGTGTAACGTTGCAAAATTATTTTTTGGTAGTTCCAAAAAGAGTGTTATTTATTTAAGAATATAAATAAGTTTTTTACGTTTTAAATATTAAGACGTTAGAGTTAGTAGTTGATATTTTGTTGAATCATTTCTAAAAACAGGCAAATGAATCTTCACAATTTTGTTAAATTACTTATTTTATGGCCATGTTGTACTTTAGTACTAGCATCACACATATCAATTAACATAGCCAGGGAGTATAATCTGAAACCATTTTGGTCGTTCTTGAAAATATTTACGCCTTGTACAATACAAATTATTCGAAATAAAGTAGCTATTGAATCCCATAATCACAACATAGATAACCTATGCAATGGTCACTGTGTGTTTCTTCGAAGTACAAAATCCCTGTATAGCCGAGTGTACTATAACACAAAAACCATTTTATCAATTGATTGTGTCCACGATAACGTATCGTTACTGTTCCAGGCTAATTTTCCTTCAAAACACAGATATCTTTGCAACACTGAATTTATAATTCCAGTTGCAAAAAATAATTCAACTATGAGATGATTATATTATTAACAAGATAAACGAACCATACTTCCGATACATCGTATACGCTCAAAATGTACTAATTAAACAGCAACCTGTCGAATCAATTTTTCAACCCAATTTCTTAATTATTAAACAGAGCTATCAAAGTTCGTAATACCATTTTTCCAAATATTGCCCTCTTAACAAAAAGCGAACATTGATTTTCAAATTAAAAGCATCCGATGTAAATTTCAATCATTGCGTCAAGGGTTTAGTTCAAAGTTTCCTGAACTGTACTTCAGGAATCTGTTTCCTAACCTCGACCCAAGACCTTGCAACGTATGATCAATCAATTATTAGCGAAACATTTTTTTGTTTACATTATGGAATAGAATTCTATGGACCGCGATTTTTTTACAGCCCAAATACTAAACGAAACATATACGCTTTACTTTCTCCTTTTACGCCAATCGGATGGCTTGTTTTGATCTTGAGCTGGTATTTAGCAGGATTAGTATTTTGGCTAACAAACGTTAAAACAAATGGTTTCTTCTGGATGTTTACTGTTATACTTGAGCAAAATACAGATGGATTGAGTCATGTTAATAGGGCTAACATATGCCTAACATGTTTGTGGTTGTATGTCTGTCATATTTTACGAAATGCATATTCATCTAATATGTACTCTTATATGACATTAGATCTAGAATCGTTTGATTTGCCAACTTCATTCAATGACATCGTAAGTCAAAGTTCCGTAATGCTGCTTAGTCATGACAAAGCTATCAATTTACTTGGTGAACATAAATTCGGCATGGAAAAACATAAAGCTTCAAAGCCAACGAAAATGTATAATTTGACTTCATTGGCATTAGAAAAAGTATGGACAATGTACTTCGAGCATGGTAACTTACTGATGAAAATTAGGCACGAAAACAAGTATATAACATGTGATTTTAATGATTTGTCCTCAGCGTATTCAAAAATTTGTAAGAAGCTTGACAGGTATGCATATTTGACAGCAACAGGTCCGGTAGACTTGGACAATTTGCAATTTTCTGCAGGAAAACTTTTATTTTCAATGGGAAATGTCCACCGTGAGATAGTTGACTACAGTAATAGTGACTTGTTTCAAATTCAAAAACTATACTTTTCACAGTTTGATAATGTTTTCAGGCTAGAATTCGAAAAATGCTTAGCCATCATTTTTGAATCAGGCATTGAAAATTTACAAAAACGACTCATAACGGAAGTCAAAATCAGACATTCTATTTTGAAATACAATCCGGATAAAGAAAAGATAGGAAAGGTGTCATTTGCCTACTACGCATCGTTATGGATAAAAAATAAATGTTTTTCATTTTACTCAAAGGAAAAGTGCAACGTTAATATCAAGGAAATTCAGGAAAATCCTGTCAAGTTGATTGATTTACTAGCCGTATGGATACTGTTTATTTTAATATTATTAATTTCGACCATGCTTTTTGCCAATGAGTATTTCCGAGCTTTTCTAATTAAACAATCACGAATTGTAAATTGTTGAAGAAATTAGTTTACTCTGGGAAAAAAAATTATTTTTGAAACCTTTCGTTTAGCTTTCGTTTAAAGAAATTACAAGATTATAAACATCATTGATGCTATTTTGTGGTTTGTATTGTTTTACAACTCAATTTTTGTGACCTTGCAAAACTTATTTTGTTTAAGATGTCTTATAAAATGTACGAGCAAAAAAGCACACAAATTTCCGTTGATCGTTATGAACAGTAGCTACGTCTTCTAACATGATAAAACTTAGGAGCCAGGGAAAAGGTTTCGCTATTGTTTTGTTATAATCATTGCAATGTTGAAACGCATACTTATATCCATGTACAAATACGTTTCTTGATTGGAGCTGAAGTATGAGTGCAATAGATCAATTATTTTCATTTCAATATCTCGTCATATTTAAGTACCGTTTTTCTGAGAGTATTCTATGCGAAATTTTTCTGCTTCTTTCTACCATTTACGTTGACGTATGCAAAGACTTGAGCTAAAACAAAAACTGCAAGAATAATTGTGCATATAATGTTTTTCAGTACAAGATGTACCTAACCTTCCATAATATAGTTTCGAAAGGTAGACTGGGAACATCTGCATTTCCAAACGATTTCCTTGTTTTAAAAAAATATTCTATATTGTATTGTAAATTTTGCGCGCAATTCTCATTAGTTTTAGAAGGAAGAGAAGATACTCCTACTCTTCCAACAAATAAAGTATCTTTTAAATTATAAAAACATTCATCACTTTTACCTACTAAAATGGTTTTACAAAAGCGAAAGTATAAATTAGCAAAAACACTTTTGAGAAAGTTATTAACATGAATAATTAGCCTGGAATGACATTAATCCTACCGAATTTTTTATTTATTCTTTAGTTCTTTCCTGTTTAAAATGAATTCAAGCAAATTAAATATTTGGCCTGCAAGCCATTATAAATTCAAATGTGAAGCACAGTTTTACGTACATGATCATCATTTATGAGATTTTACTTTTGTAACGATGTAAAAAGCCGACAGAGTAAAATTTATGTGTTGGCTTTGTTGTAATAACTTATAAAATCTTTCCAATGTTTTTGTTTTGCTTATAACTCACAACCATGTGTATATTCAAACATTATTTTTAAGTGCAATTCTTGCTGCTTGCCTAAACAAGCAAGGGCTCACTACCACGCTACACATTAGTTGAATTATTCGATGCATTAGCTTGCTGTGCCCACCTGTGAAGAAAACACATTGATATTTTTCCATGTACTACCTTCTCTGTATAAAAAATGCACAACATATACGTAGGTATATTTGTATGTGTAGATATGATAGAATATACTTGACACAGTAAAGTTTTACCTGTAATGTGTGTTATTTACTCGATGAATACAAGGTAAACAAATTGTTGAATATTTCAGCGTGAGTACCAGTTTGTTGTCACTCAAATATATTTACACTGAACCTCAATTACTTCTAATTTTATTACCAAACCTTAATTAACATTTGTAAAACATATATTTGATTTCACATTTTTGTTTGGGTATAAAACGAGTTTTCATTCTAATTCGACTTTTGATTTTTGTGGAATAAAACTTAATGTAACTGTTGGATAGGAAACTTTACCATATAAACGAGAATTGTTGCACACTTTTCCAAAGTATTTATGTAAACAACAGTGTATTTCACTTTAACTTACGTACAACAGTGTACAAGTCTGCATCAGTGAAATACGAAAGCAAGTTTTTAATTTGCAAAACACTCCTCGTGTAAAATATTCACAAGTTTTGCATTTTCTTTGGTGTTTTTGGTTCCAGTTCCTAAAAGAACCATTTTCTACAGAAAAATTACAAACAAGTTTTAGTTTTTATAGCAATCTGAAATGTCGAAACACACTTATAGTAAAGTGAAGTGCAAAAAATGCAGCCAACAATTTTGTAGTACAAGTTCTTTAAATCGACACTTCACCCGTTTTCACAGTTTAAAACCGCGAACAAGGTATTCATGTCATCTTTGTCCCAAATCATATGCCAGTAAATCGAGTTTAAAAGTGCACATTGAGACATATCACGAAGACCAAAGGCCTTATGTGTGTAAACATTGCTCAAAATCTTATAAAGGCTCGGGTGGATTGTCTCGACACATACAGTCTTTTCATTCAAACAAAGTGAAAATAAAATATCCGTGTAAAGTTTGTTCCGAAGAGTTCCCCTCAAAAGGTGGTTTATATTCACATTTGCGATCAGCACATAATATTTTGAAACTGCATGAGTGTCTGCAATGTGATAAATCATTTACACAATTACCTAATTTAAACGCCCACATAAATGTTTTTCATCTTGAAAAGAAGGTGGAATTCAAATGTCACTTGTGTGATAAAATATTTTTGACGAGAAGAAACCTTAGACTACATTTTTTACGACACGGAAATATATTTCCTTATAAATGTAGTATGTGCCTCAAGGCATTTAAATCCACTCCGGAAAGGAAGGCTCATGAACGAAAGCATGCAAAATTGGTTAAATTTGTAAAGTGTGATTTGTGCGACCGGCGATTTGGTAGTTATACGGGGAAGTATCGGCATTTGGAAAGAATACACAGTTCACTTGGTCGATTGGATTGTGTATTTTGTGAAAACTTGTTTAGAACAAAGGATGATCTGTTCCAACATTTACGAACACACACAGGAAAAAGTTCACCAGTGTGACTTATGCGAAAAATTGTTTATTACAAATGCAGCAAAAATAAGTCACTTGAAATATCATACAGGGGAAAAGCCGTACAAGTGCGACAAGTATGGGGATGGATTTACTACCAAGTTTTTCATGCAAAGGCACACAATGACACATTTGGACAAGAAGTTTGAGTGCATATTTTGTGGACAGAAATTCATTTGTGAACAGTATCTCTGGAAACATATTTTAGGTGAAATTGAGGAAAAGAGTTTTGAGTGTAAAACTTGTGGGAAGCAATTTGTTTTAAGTATGTCTCTACGTACACACCAGTTGACACACCAATCCCCGAAATTTAATTGCTTGAAATGTTCGTTGGTATTTAAACATAAACATAGCCTTCGGAACCACATGCTCAGACAACATTGATCAGTGATCTTTCTGCAATTCAGTTAGTGCTTAATTGATAAATACAAGTTTATAGTAGTTTAGGTAATGTTCAAAAATATTTATTTCTTTAGTACATCTCATAATAAACTTTTAGGCAGGAGAGTAGAGATGATGGTTCTAATGTTTTAAAAATAAACTTTGAATCGTAAGTAAAACTGAGTGTTTATGCTGCGAACAGAAAAATTTACACGAAATTAAGCGTGAAATCTACGAATCGCATATTACATATAGAAAGCGTGAATATGAACATGTTTTAATTTTATTTGTGGTAATTATTGTTTACAATAACAATTTATCAATCAATCAATAATATTTTATTGCAAACTCATAAATTTCACATTACAGGTGATTGGAGTTCATATAGAATGAATAATAATAATACAATGGTCAACATTAAATATTCAGAAAAATTAGTAGGTAATTCAGTAGGTAATGTGCTTATATAATAACAATTTCCTGTCCTCGCCTGGTCCAATGTGTTCAACTATTGTGTCTTTTTTATGTTGACTGTGCTTTTAAATTACATTTATACTTTTAAAGGATACGAATTAGTGCTTCCTTTTTTAATGGTTTTCTTTATGGTTAAGAACAAAGGCTGCATTGAATCTGCTATTGGACTGGGGTATCCGTGTTCGCATGGTGTTTGTTTTATTGTGCAGGATCCATAGTAGGTAAAGTGGCAAGGTGTATTAAAATCAAGCTTATGATTGTATCCATTTCTTACAAAACAGATTTTTGTGAATGGTTTTCAAGTAAAACCCTACTACATAAGTGTTGCTTTGTTGCTTAAAAATACAGTATATCAAAGCTAATTTGAGTAAAGGGAAATTTGTTCAGTAAAAGCTAATATGTAAACCGTATTGGATTGAATATTGTGTTTTCCCTATCATGAAACAATATGTTGTTGCTATTTGCTTCCTGTTTGCATGGCCCTACCAAAACCAATGGTAACATGCATGTAAACCAACTTAAGGAAAGAGAACAGCTGTGCAAATGGCATCATTTCTTCATAAATCTTCTGTTTGTAGTTTTAAAAGTACATTATTATCATACATATTGTGTCAAAATGATTACAGTGAATTTGACGAAACACATGTGGTGTATGCCCGATCCTTTACTTCAAATCCTTATTGAAATAAAAATTTCAAAAAATATATCGTCTAAATAAATTTAAAAAAATTATCGTCACTAGAATGTGTTTATGATTTCAGTTTAAAAAAGAGAAATAATAGAGGAAGTGATCATCATGTAAACGCAAGTAAAATAAATACATGGAAGCTTCAAAAGGTTTCGTTTAAATCTCAGATGTGGTCAAACCCCAAAATTTCCTAAAGAGCGCAGACTATTTTACGATGGTTATCGACCATATTTTAATCAACTATTAGACAATTTCTATGAGTGGAGCACATATGTTAACTGCACAACTAGAAATTTACTTATTTAACTATTTGACGTTACCCAGGTAATTTCTTGATGCAATATGAGTTTTCATAAACATGATATTAAAAAGATATAGTTTTGAAGGACTTATTAATATTAACTGCAATACGTTGCAAGTATACCAAGGTAATACCATGTAAACTAAACGAAAAAACAACGCACAGAACACAAAGTTTTCATAATACAGGCCTTGATGCCGTATCCTCTGTATGTGATACACTGGTTACGAAGCAAAGGTGGTTGTATGTTCATCACAGCTTATCATATGTTGTTTGTTTACAATTGAGAGCACTTTATATTAATGCCACTTGAGGTTAGCAACATGTTACTCTAAAATAATTAAAGTATGTTTGCTTCTAAGAATTGTTTATTTGAGCCATCCTGACTTATAAATTAATGAAAACTTACAAATAAAGTGATACCGATTGTAACTGTCGTTTTAATAGGCTGTCAGGATTTTTGTGACAATCGATAACGGTATACAAGAAAAATATGAGAGTGGGTGATAGTGTATTAAATGTTTAGCGTGGTGACGTAAAATAGCTTACTTAATTGAAATACTACCTCTGTGACAAAAAACTGTTTTGCTTTTAAGCAAAACTTCAAGATAAATTCAGCTCCTTAATATATTTTATTTTATTAAATCTTGCGCACATCACCTCGTATAACATAATAAATTGCCTGTATTTAACTAGATTCAAATATGTAGTAAGGTTTTACCTAAACTTATTCGTGACTGATAAGTTATAACCTATAATTCCGAAAATTGCCAAACTTCAGTAATCGTAAAAGGAAAAAACGAACGTGGAAAGGATAATGCGATGGCCGGGGTTTCATGTAGCGTTTGTGATGCAACTCTAAACAAGAATGATTTGAATCAACATATGAAAACAATACATAATTCAGCAAGAGTTCGATTTCCATGTGTTCACTGCCCGAAAAGTTTTCTCCAGAAGCAACATCTAAACAATCATGTTGTAACTGTTCATCATGGTCAAAGGCCATTTATTTGTCAGTTTTGTAAAAAATCTTTCACACAAAATTCGACACTTACGACTCATGTAAACTGTATTCATTTTGGTGTCAAGCATACATGTCACATTTGTGAGGCAACGTTTTTCGCAAAAGGGGCTTTAAATAAGCATGTTCGAAATGTTCATTTAAAACAAAATGTATATAAATGTTCCCATTGTGGTAAGACGTTCTCCAACAGGGACTACTTTCAACGGCACGAGCTAATACATCAAAAAAATAGAAAAATATTTCCTTGCGAAAAATGTGGAGTGTCTTTTGCAAGTAGAGGAGAACTCAAAATTCACATTGTTCGGCATGACAATAATAAAGCGCATAAGTGTTATTTGTGTTCCATGGCCTTTCACTTCAAAAGCGAGAAGCTCAAACATGAACTTGTACATAGCAATATTAAACGTCGATTCGACTGCAGCTTGTGCGACAAACAGTTTCAAAGTGTAGGTGGGAGGCTGGAACACATTCAGGTAGTACACGAAAAACGTGCAAAAGTTTCATGTGTGTTTTGTGACAAAAAGTTTAATAGGAATTCTGATCTCTCTATACACCTTCTTCAACAGAAGGAGTTTTGTACAAATGCTCATAAAAATGTACACCAAATAACCCATACAGGAGAAAGACCCTTTGGGTGTGAAGTGTGCAATAAAGATTTTAATTGTCAAGCTGGTTTATGGCGACATAAATATACACATTTAAACCAAAAGCGGTTTCAATGTGTTTTCTGTGGTGAAGTGTATACAAAAAGGCACTTCCTCTGGAATCATATCATGGGAAAAATAGGAGAAAGGGTGTATTCCTGTGAACTATGCAAAAAGGAACTAGCTGATGAAGCATCATGGAGAGCTCATTTGAGGTCACATCGACGTCAATAGTACAAGTATAAAAATGTGAACAAAATTATAAACTCCCGAATGACTTGAAAATTCTCATTCAAAATTCACATTAGGAACAGTGTCTCGTTTTGCGATAAATATTTGCGTATTTTCACAAACAAATTACACCAGTGTACTAAGGACTTTAATTTTCGAAGTACACAGATTTGAGATTGAATGTCGGATGGAATAACTGTCATTATAAATTGGTATTGGTATTGGTATTGGTATTGTTGAAACTATCAGCATCCCTCCCTGGGTACGTCGCTGATAGACTTTATAAAGATCCATTTTTATGACATTTTTTGCCAAATGCATTCTGCATCAAGACTCATGATTTATCTTGAAACAAATTTATAACATCTTCTATCACCTTATCGATAAACGATAAGTCACATTCACCTTCACTAATTTTCACTCGCTTTCCAATTAAAAATCTCTTTGAAGTGAAATTATTATTCGGAGAAAGTAATTTCACCACACGTCATGTTCTCTCATTTTATTTTTTATTGCTTTCTTTTTACTTTATTTCAAGGCTCTAAAAACCTCTTTGATAAAGACGCAGACATTGCTACTCAACCTTGTCGCCGTGCTAAACCGAAACCCATGCTTTTCTTAAGACGAGCCTTGCCACCTCATATCATCCAAAACTTGCTGGACGCTCAACGTTCTGTTGCCGTTTTTCAGACGCGTTCCTCTATCTACAAATGGAGCACTTTGCAGGAACTGCACATTAAAGTGGATTACATTTGTCCAGGAACCCCTACCAATACAAGATTTTCTCCTCATTGGTTTGTAGAAAACTTGAAAAGTGTTCGGAATTTGCCGGTGCCTAATCTCAATGTTTTCAGTTTAACGGTAGAAAAGGACAAGGATGGAGACATGTTTTTCTTTACAGTTAGCTTTCTGCTAAATACTATTCCAGTTATGGCTTTCCCTAGTTTAAAGACAGTTAGTGTGGTGACGCCTAAATGTAGGCCAATGAGTCACAAGGAGATTGATTTTACTGAGAAAGTGGGAAAAATAGTGAATTTTTCTCGTATGCAGTTGAATTGCTTGACAGTGAATATTTCGGAAGGTCTACATAACCATGCGATTCCCAATAATCTTATGGGAATACTGGAAGCGCAAAGGCCACAAATGCAAGTGTCAATTCAAGGAATTCGGAATGCAAATGTTATCATGTCAATGCATTAGTAAAAATGTTTTAGTGTAAAATGTAACCAATTTGTGGGCCATTTTCATGTAATGTTTAATTTAATAATAAAAATTACTCTGCTAACTTACGTTCATTGTCGGGTCGCTGACACGTTTCCTTATAACACGTAACACACTCGCATTTCCATTGTCATTTCTATCCACATCCATCTCATCCGCACCTTCTGAACTTCCAAGCACCACTTCAACAGTAACACCTCCTGATGGCGACTCCACCACTTTCTTTTCTTTCACCAACGGAGAGCTAAGTAAAATCGTTGTACTTGCAGGTTGACTTTTATCTTGAGAGGAATTACCCCCGGTAGCACTTGTACTTGGATTGCCATTTCCTCCAGAACTGGATTCCCTTCCACCAGGACCATCCATCTTATTTTCTAAGCTAATCGCAGAACTTTTCGCCATTGATATAATTCTTGCTTTTAGCCCTGCCGCAAGTCCTTCATTCATTAAGCTATCATCACCACTGCCTTGAGAAGGTCCACCGTGATGACTTCCACGCTCACTTCCTGCAGAACTTCGAGGAGGATTCACAAGAACTGTGGCTCTAGAGCCTCCATACCCCAAAGCTTCGGGAATGTTTTCATTTGAATTGGGTCGAGAAATTGGAGAGTATGGTCCAATACCACCGCGAACTGGGGGAGATACATTACACATGTTTATCTTTCCTTCCCAAACTTTCCTTGGAGCAATGCCCAAAGATGTTTCAATTTCGCTTGTCATCATGTCAGAAATTGTTCTGTTGTTATTACCTGACTTTTCTTGATGCGATGAAGGACCCTGGGGTCCTTGATTTGGATTGGAGGATGACTGATTGAAACTCAGATTTCGCACTGCTCGATGATTTTCATGTTGTTGTAGAGGAGTCGATGTGACAGTTAAGTGATTAAGGTTTTTCATCGCTGTTTTTCCAGGAGACATGTGCATTTGGGGATGCATATTAGGATTGCCTCGGGGACCTCCCATGTTTTGGGGGACATTTGTAATGTCTGGGGAAAGCTGTAAGGTTTTCCTTTTCTGTCCCTGGTGCATATTCTGCTGAGACTCTTGCGCAGCAGCGGGGGAAATTTGCTGAGAAGGCTGCATCATTGATGATTTGGATTGATGCGGAAGTAAGGGATTTAAGGGTACATTGATGGGAATAACGTGTGGCTGGGAATGATGATGAGGTGGGCCTTGATGGTGCTGTGAGGGATGATGAGGATGGGAAGGATGATTTTGTCCGGGGTACTGTGAGTTTTGTTGGGGCATTGGTGGATGTCGTGAATGAGAAGGCGAATGGTGATGATGATGCATATTCTTGTTGTGGTGCTGCTGTTGTTGCTGTTGCTGTTGGGAGGGATGAGGAGGATGCTGATGTTGAAGATGTGGAGGGGGATTCTTTTTTAGTTGATGTTGCTGTTGGTGCTGCTGCTGTTGTTGCTGATGATGATGATGGTCATAGTCAGCACCTTTGTGACCCATTGGCACGGGCATGTTACCACTGTGATTTTCACTTGTACTTGAAGGACTCTCCTCGTTCAAAACTGAGGTAATCAGATTTTTCAACCGATCCTCAAAGAAACTGACTTTTGGAGCTGGAATGTTTTGTTGTTTGTCCACAACTGGGGGAGGAGGAGGCTGAAGTTGAGGTAGTTGTACTGTTGGAAGTTCTACGGTTGTCGAAGGGCCAGAGCCAGACTTTCGCCTGCCACTATTACCACCACTTGGAGCACCACTTGGAACTCCTGTCTCTGCTGCGGACATGGCTGTTGAAGGATTTCCACCTTTCTTTGGCGCTTTTCCAGCTGCCTCCAACCCTCTAGCGGTTTCAATGATCTTTTTAGCCAACAATTCTGGATTCTTTTCATCGATTTTAGCCATATCCGGTATATCGGGCCATTCCTGAGAACGAGACCGGGATAAATTTTTCTTTTCTTTGTTGTTCATGTTCAATGGCTGCTGCTGCTGGGAAGAAGGTGGTTGTGGAGGACCTCCTGCTGAAGCTTGAACTTTTGGTGATGATTGTGGGGTAACTTGGGGCTGTGCAGGTTGTTGCAGTTGGGATTGCATGGCGATTATCTGTGCTTGGACTTGCTGTTGCTGGAAGCGTTTCTCCAATGCCACAATTTCCGGCTCGTATTGGGCCAATTTATTTTCTAATTTCTTGCGATGATTTAGTGTAGCTGTTATTTCGGTGACAAGGTAGCGCCTGCATAATTTATCCAATTCGTCTTCCGGTAGATTCACCCCATTTATCCATCCCTCCCTTCGACATTGCTCAATTAACTCTTTCTTTCGTTCTTCAACAAGCAGTTCCTTTTCTTTCTCAAGCTCAGAGACCTCTTGCTGAAGTTCAGTAACTTCTGCTTGTATTTCCTTGTGACGCATGACGATGTTCCTGGCCTACAATTTTGCAAAATAAGGTAGCGGGGTTACAGACAATTCTTACCAAAGCATAAATTTTACAAACGCATGTCACTATTTTCTGTTTAGCTTACCTCTGACAAGAGCGTGTCAGCAGTAGCACTTTCCCCTGGAATATTAAGCTCCTCCAATTTTGTCCTTAGTAGATTTGTCGAGTCGTTTATCAATCGATCAATATGCTTATTAAGTTGATCCCTTCTCAGAGTCAACTGCTCTTTCCTCTTCTTTTCCGCTTCAATCTGCTCTTTCAACTGCACCTCATACTCTGGGCTCTTCATGTGCTCGATTGTGTCCAGGAACTGATTTTTGTAAATATCTAAAAGCTTTTGGAGCGCGTAAGGTATGTCACGACTAGGAATTGTGAGTTCTTCGTGCTTAATAACACCCGTAGTGGCGGCAGTGGTTAGTTGAGTGAGTTTCTGATCTACAGTTCCTTTGCCAATTGGACAAACTGGTCTTTTGCCTAAAAACAATTCAAAATTCAATTGGCATTTTATTTTCAATCTTCACCTTTCCATTTTTTTCTTGCAATGAATTTTATACTTTATCTTTTTATACATACCTTGTGGAGATGTACTGAGCAAAGTTTGTGTGTGCAAGAGATCTAGCCCGTTGATTTTGATTACTCGCTTTGGCTTATGTCTCTTGATCCTTCCTTTCGGTTTTTTGTGGGTTGAAGGACCACCACCTCTGGCAGTAGTTTGAATGGGCGGAGGAGGTAAACAATAGTCATCATTAGGGCTACTCTTTCCATTCGTCACTGGAGGCTCAATCTTTATCTGTTCCTTTTGTAGCTGTTTGGAATCCTTCTCGGGTTTCTCTTTTTCTTTCTCTTTCAACTTCTCTTTCTCCACCGTTTCTTTTTCTAGCTTCTCTTTTTCCTTCTCCTTTTCTTTCTCTTTCTCCTTTACAAGCTCCGTTGGCTAAATTGATTTGATTTTAAAATATAAACAAAATCATAGTAAAAATATTTTTTATTTCAAAATGAAGTTAACTTTCACGCTTACACACAAGCTTTACAATATTACAATTATTTGGATCGGTAAGCTACCTTTTTACGGGCCATCTTCTTTCTTAATACTTTCTTCTTTCCCTTTCGCCCCCTTTGACTTTGGGAATTCGACCTTTGCGTTCGCTGACTTGGCGTTGGGATCACAGCAGCGTCATCATCGCTATTCTCTTTGGAACTTTTCCCCCGACTCGAGCACCAATCCGACCAAGCACGTCTCGTTGTGGGTCCAACAGCCCCACCAATAGGATTTGTGATTTCGTCACTCTCCTCCGTGTCCGCCTCGTTATTTTCCTTTGAGTTGGAATTGGATGTGGAATCATTTGAACTGGTATCGGTCGCTTTCACACAAATAGGCTTGCCGTTGGCTATAGAAAAAAGGACAACATTAAACCTTATGATCTCCTGGTGTAAAAGTAATCTATTACGTAAAAGGGAATGAAGTAATTAGCAATTAAGCTTCATGTCTTGTTAACTTTTTTGTTTGATGGGATGGTGGTAGTGGATGATATAAATGAAATGAAATGTTTTTTACTTGCTTCCTTTATACTTACGCAAATGTTTGCCTCGACCGCGTGTATGTGTGGGTGGGGTGTTTTCATCGTCCTTATCCCTCCCTCCTGACTTCACACGTGCAAAATACCTTTCCAGTTTTGTACGATCAATAATGTGGAGATAATAAGTAACCGGTTTGTTCGTCCAAGATACTGAGCCATTCAAAGGTTGAAACTCAGACACATGCATGATTGTACCAATATCAGACAAATTTCTATCAGTGATCCGGAAGTTGAGAGGACAAAAGGACTTTGAGGACACTATTCGAGCACCATCTCTCAGGTCAGCGAACCTCTCTTTCAGCATGTGATCCACTGTTGGTCCGAATGCGTAATTATTTACAAAGATTATCGTGGCGGAGGTTATTCTTTCGCGGAGTTGTTCGCTGAGGAAATCCCCTTTCGTTATACTGTACTCTCCGTGCGACTTTCCATACCATTTCATCAATTTTCTAAAGTAGCGGTCCATGTCCTATAAAAAATTAAAACAAAGTTTAAACGGATAATGTAATAAAAAAGGAGTGCTCTCGGATGTAATTTGTACGCTAGTTTGATTATCTCTACAAACCTTCGAGTAATTTGAGGGAACTTCAGCCTTCTCTATTCCATAGCAAATGTTACATTTAGTGGAAGCAGCCATTTGCAGCACAACTTGACCAACCCCCGAGCCCAAGTCGATGAACACGTCATCTTCTGTGATCTCAATTTGGTCTATCATTTGAGCCACAAGCTCATACGATGTTTCTCCATAGACCTCGGGTGAAAAGGGTTCATAATTGTTGAGCTTTTCAGGGTCCGTTACTGCTTGATTGTACACTTGCTGAATTATGTGTCTTAGTAAGTTTCTGCTGGGCTGTTGAGACATACGCTGCTTCCATTTTGATGTACCTTTCTCCTATGAGAAGAAAATTAAATAAACAAAATGTTACATAAACATTCATCTTTCAATTTCGCAACATAGACAAAAACAAACATTGTTTGTTTGCAAGGTAGGATGAATAGTGAGACGATGAAGATAAGACCATCCCTCACTGCCATGCGTTTCCCCTTCACCCCATGAGACCGTCGTTGTGTATACAGTGTACACTGTACACAGTGAAAGCAGGTAGGTAGGTTCCACGTACCAAGCTTACATATTTCCCAAGAAAAGCATCAAAAGGAGAAAACTTACCAACTGCAATATCGAGTCGATGGCCCGATTGTATCGATCGCACAAGCTTTTCATGCTCTCATAGCTCTTGGTATCGTAGTCCTTCAAGATGTTGTTTTCCATGGCCGCCTGGAGTTCCGGAAAGTCCTCACTGACATGCCTATGCAATAAAAAATCATTTATAGCCATTAATTAAGTGAAATGTGCTTTTCTTCTCTAGCACCACCGAACCGAGTCTGCTGCTGTGAGGAAAGTGTGTAGTCAGCATAAAATTGCTAAAGTACACACACACACACTCGCAGGACCCACTTAAGGTTATTATCATCATTATTGTCTGCTGCGTGCGTCTGCCGTTTTATGAGAATGAGAGTTCTTTGCATGTTAGTTTTATTACTTATAGTTCTTTCCAATTTTTAATATACGCCACTTGACAAGGCAAGGCTATTTTTATGCTTTCCAACTGTCCCAGTAAAATATACTGGATCTCCACTTAAGATAATAGGGGTATGGGTGGTACAACATGTCATTTTCCAGTTCCAGTAAGTAATTATGCTTCTCCGTTTAATTTTCCTACTTCGTTTAGAAACTAGATTTTATAAATTTATACGTGGAAAGGCAACCTTATGCAATTTTCTCAGAAAGCCCCTCATCAAACTTGCAAAAGTATCCAGCAAACAAGGCAACTTGCTAGTATTCTAAATTCTAGCAAATTGTCTTAAAGTAACCAGTTTCAGCGCAATAGTGCCACTTGTGTATAATACTTTTATTTCTTGGGTTGTTCACGGACTAATATAAACTTTTAATTAATCTCGCGAACGCTCGGTTTGATTGAAAAAAAAATGTTTTCGAATAATTTTCATATTTGCATTCTAGACGGGGACGTAGTGAATTAAAGTTTATTTTCCATTCAACATCCAACACAGAAAAATAATATGACAGATTTACACATTTCATGTCACTGCGATGTACATAAGCTCTCTTTTTAATTGAAAGAGATGTTAAAAGTACAGCTGCTTCAAATTATTTATGCGTCATTTGCATATTATTAGGCTGATAAATTTAGATTTTCTTCAAACAAATCTTCCAAATGATTAAGTTTTCTACGAAGAACTCTTTCCGTTCTTCAATTTTACTCGATTTCCGTTTTTGTTTGTTTTCTGCCCTTGCCATCCAGAGACTTGACGCAAAAATTATTTTAAAGTTCATATTATTAATTTACTTAGAAATCTCTTGGCTTGAATTAATTGCTAAAAAGAAAATAAAAAGAATATCATCCATCCGTACGTGCTCACTCTACCAACATAACACCAAATCTAAGAATTGATAAGCTAATTAAACCGAAACAAACTAGATAAAAATCTATATGTATTTTTTTTTGCAAAATGTACATAAAAACTCATCACAATACATGCAAGTATAATTGCACGACAAGTGTGTGGTTTTCTTTGAAAGTGATGTTGAGCAACAACCTGTTTGACATTCACAAGATTGTAAAGAACAGCGAGTCTTTCACCTTCACTCGCTCTCTCGCCATATCAGACAAACCCGCCTGCCAGTTCGCTAAGCTGCAATATAACAATTGCTTATTTTTCTATTTTTATATTTGAACCTAAAGCTAATATTATCACATACCACAACTAAATAAAGTTGAACTACCCATTTACCTTCAAACTCACTCAGCCAGTCAATCATAATCAGACATTGCGCTAGACTGGTCTTCGTAGAATATAAACACATATAATCAAATCATCAAAATGATTCTGAAGAAAGCACTAAAAGCATACATAATCTCTTGAAAATAACCGAGAGAATGAAATAAGTGCAGATGCACTTCAACCATTTTTTTCATTCCATTGTTCGTGACAGCATGAAAAAAAAACTCGTCTTCTGCCCTCCATTATTGTAATGGCCTTATACATACCTGGATAATACACACTTGTCTAGAAAAAGTTGCAAAATTAGCAAAAAGTAAATTCAATGACCCACCGGATGGATACTATCATGATGGTGATAATGAAACCAACTCGTTTTCCCACTTTTTATATCCCTACTTGGCATGGCATTACATACATGTTATTATAGCCTGTAAGCTAGAATCAAATCAGTCTCACATGGATCGTTCATCATTCTCCCGTCCCGTCACTGGCCGACAAAAATATATTAGTTTACTAGTCTAGCCAACACGGTGGTTAATCATCCCTCTTTCAATATTATCAGATTATCACCCTTTCATTTTGGTAAACAAAAGGAGTACACTTTATCTAATGGTGTGTCTAGCAAGGAGTTTTAGAACTAAATGTCAGAAGAGAATATTTATTTCCAAATAAAAATCTCAGGAGTGCACACATAAAACATTTATGAGTTCAACTTTCTCCAAATAAAGTCTGTTTTGATAGAGGTTTGCAAGGTTTGCACCATTAAAGTGTTGATATGAATGGTGTCATGTTGCCGCTTCTGGTTATTGTCTTATCGGAATCATAATTTTCATGTTTTGTGCCGAAATCTAAAAGATTAGGTGTACTAAAACAGCCATCCCTCCTCACCTATTGGTTTGGTGTTAAATGTAAATTTTACTGTTTTACAGCTTATATTTGAATATACACGCAGAATTTAATGTAGCATAAATTACATCTATCATATTGCCCTCATCATTATAATCGTTAAGTATTAAAAGTTTCAGGAAACACCTTTTTCCTTCAAATTCGTGTTTATGCGTATCGTACATGGGTATTGTCCATAAAAAATTTTGATGATTAGTTTGCACTTCTCTTTTTGCTGCATTCACATTATTACCAAACATTTGATAGTTTAGCCGAGAAAGCGATAAAATGCAAAACGACCTCCATCTCTAAATAACATAATATCAACTGTATGTTATTCTTATTTTGAAACAGTTCAACTTTCCATTGCAAATCGCTTTTGCAAAAAAGTGGTCTCTTTTAGCTTACTACACACATGGCGCCCTGTAATTTGATAGTTTACCAGTACTAAAAAAGGCTTACTTTGAATATAAAAAGCATTCATCTTTCAAGTCCACGAGAATTTATCTCTATTTTCTGAATTTTTTATTGACATTTACAAAATAAGTTATTGCACTTTTTTTAAGTAGCGGCAGATCTGTTTCAGACTCTAACCCTTTGACTCCCACCAAAAAACAAGTGCACCCAATGCAATGCAGTTTACAAGACAAGCCAACGTAAAAGGGTTAGGTTAATGCACAAACTTATTATACACATACGCATTCCCCTAAGTTATAAAAACTTTATCTCGTTCTGTCTTGATAATTTTTTCACATCCCACACCCATTTTATCATCATGTTCAATCTTATAGCCACGCTACAAAGTAGGAAAGAAGCATACAGCATAGCAAATGTATTAGTAACACTCCCTCCCGTCCATCCCCATCATTTTACTTTACCTATGACATTCACGCAGTCAACTGTGACATGTATAATTCCATGCGAATGCAAATACATATTGTAAGCCTACTAGAATCATTTTTTATTTACTCTGTCGCTTCTGCTGATAATGACGATCGAAAATTGTTACGCCATATGTCTACTTGCTGCGTACAAATAAAAGTAGAATATAAATTGTGTGCGCGCATATTTATGCGTTTTGCTTGTTTACTTTCCATCAGTCGTATACACTTGTTCCAGTCCTCATGGATGGATGGACAGACACAAATCCATGACACAAACACACTTACATAACAGATCCTCAATCTCAATCCTCACACACAAGCATGTTCAGATATATTGACAGAATTTTTTTATAGGATGATCATCATGTTGTGTTGATAAAGCTGGTTTTAACTCTTCCCAAATCCAAATCACAAAAAAATGTTTGCTTGTTTTAACTACATCACATACAACCTGGACCTGGAGTATACACTGCAGTGTTTCAAACATTGTTTCTACGCACAATAGTCGAACCATGTTATTGTTGCTAAACCAGACCAGACATTTATGATTACCTATGCATTATTATGTATTCCTCTCTCTCTCCTAACCCTTTCTTTATCCAGCCACCAGCTCTGCAGACAACATGCATGAATGACAGGGACCACAATGAAAAGAGTTGAAAATGCATTTTTTATTCATTGGCTTTCCTGTAAACAAGTTTGTCAGCAGATTGTTACATACATAAAAGTATATCTTTATAAGTCCATTATAAACTTATTTCTTTGGAATAAAACAATGACGGTGGATTGTCGATTGGCTTGGATAAAAAACTGAATATATTGTGGAAAAAACCAAATGTTTTCACGAATTCATTCCAACAATAGTCTATAAAAATCCATCTGATATAATAAACAAAACAACCAACTCACCACCACCACCATAATCATAATCAAGCAACAATAACAACCGCCTCCACTACCGCATCATACCACAATAATCTTTTAAAGTCACGACGATCATGATAATCATCATCATCCCTCGTTTTCTCTTTGCATTGCATTGCAGTTCACTATACACATAGTTCTCTGTAATATAGAGAACACACAAAATGTTTTATCCAACCACCACCACCACCGCTCTTCGTTCAGCAGGTTCTTCACCTCGTGTTCACTCTACTAAAGAGAACTTCAATTCTTCGTATTCGTTCGTATAAAACGGCAGCATCGCTGTAATTTGCAATGGCTCAGTTTTTCAGTTCAGTTGATGTTGACGATGGTCGCAGTCGCAAACTTGACAAGATTAAAACTTAACAGCACAGCAACAACAATCCCATCCCATTTGCAATATTATGGTAAAGTAAGCAATATTTTACTGTATAGTATGCTGTACCCTGCTCGTTTCTCTTATCTTTTCCATAAAAAGGCTTATAAACATTTTATATTATCATCATCCATTTTCTCTACTTGCTGCTATTTTATTGCTATCTCATCTTACATATATACTCCATTAATTTAATCCTGCACGTCTTCCTGTGCGTAACCAGACTTCAAAATAGGCAATGACTGTAGTGTAAAGCATAGTCACAAAAAAGGAGGAGGAGGATCATCATCATTATATATGATATTCATTAGTAAAAAGTTAGCAGTGAAAGAAGATAAGCTTTACAACATCAACTCAACATCAAAGCAAGTTACATTATTATATAGAAAAACGCTTCTTCCTCTTTTTTCTGCAGACACAGGATTTTGATTAATTTAAGTGAAGCCATATAGACAAGCTTATTTACATTGAATACTTTTTTATCATAGTATGTAAAAAATGAGGTTTTCCTAGGAGTTCAAAATGCGGAAAATAAAGTGCATGCAAATTCAACAGTCAATGCTGCATCATGATTATTCTGTTTTTGAAAATCAGAATGATTGTATGCTTCACGCAATTTTTTTCTGGGTAGGACAGAAAATTGCAGATATGAACAATTGTATATAAAGTAGATACATATATGTTAGTCGCCGATTTTGTTTAATAATTCGTTTATCTTTAAGCTAAACCTGCTATCACAGAAATAATTCAGACAAAACGGTGAACGGTATAGCTAAAATTACTATTTTTGCGTGGTGTAATATATGCCATTTGACGCGTGCAAAAAAACTGCATTTTTTACCATTACGCTAAACGGATGTTTTTATGCGTATATTTTTTTGTAATTTAACTGAAAAATGGTAAATGTCCCATTATAAAATAAAGCTAATACTTTACATCCTCTTTTCTTTAAAATATCAAGCCTATTTTTATCAGTAAAGTTAGAAGGTCATTTGCTTCTCATCTTACTACTACACAATGTTTTGAAGTCTAATGGCTTCGTTTTCTTCGTCATTATAGTAGTTGATAACTTAATGCGTGCATGTTGTCGTTGACAAAATAAACAAATATAATGAGCCATACGGCTATACTAATACTTTATACGCTAAACGTAACTCAATGCATTTTTTATTAATGCTGAGCTGCACTGATTTGATTTCTTTCGTTCAGCTCGTTTGTTTGTTTATCTTTCTTGACTTTGTCTCTGGGTTATTGTTTCTTTAACGTAATAAAAGTAGTATTTTAATGTATTATTCGTTGAAACAAAAAGCAACCAGTTCAAGTTCATCTTTACTCAATCATAACAACACAAAAGAAATTGATCTTACATAATGTCTATTAAAGCATGTCATTGATCCGTAAGCCACATTTTCCCTGATTGTTATTTATGTTTGGATGGTTCCATTACAAATTTAATTAACTATCAAAATAAAGCATGATTTGTAATCCCCGTGAGAGATTGTACTTTACTGGGCACATAACAGTTAGTTTCACAGTATCTCCAATATTACACAAAATTGCTCTATTACATCTTTGCAATAAAATGGGTTACATAATTTCTCACCAGTTTTGCAATTTTTCACTGAAACTTTCTTCGTTATTTGTTATTTTGCTGTTTATTGAAAGAAAAAAGGAAATTTCGAAAGAAAAACTCTGCACTTTGTTCAGTAATAAATCGCATGGTCATAAATCATTGTCTTCATAACTTGTAAAGCATTTACTCAACATCATCATCCAAAAAGACTCAGACAGGATTATTGCACGGTCAAAGTCACGTAATCAAGTGAACTGTTCCATTTTGCAACATGAGTGTGTTGATTTCTCAGACAGTAAGAAACCAAAAAAATTACAGCTCAACGCAGATATTTCTCCTTGTTCATTCATTAGACACAAATACGCTTATTGGTATAATCGCTGAAAACAAGGGTACAACAGCAAACTGTCGAGAAGAAAAAACAAGTTGTTGGATTAGTAAAGTAGGAGCAGCAGCTTTATGCGTTGCGTACACCAACTTTCCCACGAAACTGGAAAGCAGAATGAAGACTCTTCTGCGATCTTCATCTTTTTAGAGCCCTGATTGATGATGATGATTGCGCAGCAGATTAACTATGTGAAAAACAAAAACTTAATGTGGTGCTGGCTGATGTGATAGGCATGTATCAATTTCATTTCATAAATGTTACATGCCTCTACACTACGTGACTAATAAAAAATGCAAAGAAAAAGCAGTTCATCAAGAAAGTGCATCAGTTTCTCATGAGTCATTAGACACGATGATGATGTGATCACACTGAAAATGTTTCAGGTTGAGCTACTCCCTCGCACAATGTAAGCGATAGTCAAATTTAAGTCAAGTAAAAAGCTAACGGATAATACAATTTTTTTAAGTAGAACTGTACAAAGTGCATTCTAAATTATTTTTATGTCCTTCATTTTCCGTGACAGACGCAGATGTAGGCACTCATGCATCTTATAAAAAACCCAAAACAATACAGTCAAGTAGGCAGAAACAGTAATCTTTGCAATAAATACAAAAATGCAATTTTGATACTGAAACCATTTATAGCCCTGCAGCAAAAAAGGAAGTAAAAAAACTACTCGATTTGCTTTACAAATAGAGAGAGATCTGTGAAGAAGGAAGGATGGTAATCTCCCATGATTTGTTAGCATGGAATAATAGAAAAAAACGAAACGACTGTATTAAGTGGAAGATTTGTTGGAATGGAAGAATACAATACACAATGCAATAAAATATATTACATTTCTGAGAAAAACTTCACAACAAATAACTCCATTAAGTCGATCATGAGACGACAACGAGACAAAATGCTGCTGAGTAAACAAAACCTTTTGTCTTGACTTGAAACGTTTTAAGTAATTTATTTTTTGTACATTTCTTCATCTTCCAGTACAATAATGGTAGGTACATCTTTTTCACTTGAGGGGATGATTTTTATGTTGAGAAAATAGGGTGCTGAAAGGGGGTTGGAAAAGTGATGACGATGACAAAGGCAAGCGCATGATTTAAAAGTTTGTTGACGGTTTGATCACAAAACAAAACGACCTTTTTTTCTTTAGAAGGATGCACCAAAAGGGAGAAGGGGCAATAAACTTTAATTCAATCTTGAAAGATGGAAATGAAGATGAGTTTCTTTTCTCTGAAACTGCAACACAGCAGGGTCGGTTGTTTCATGTTTGCATTTGATTCAAAGTCATTACACGACAACCCATAGTCTAATAAAAAAGTACTTTTATCTTTTTTCCTTTTTTCTTTGAAAATGCCTTTTTTTGTCAAGTCACCAAATAGACAACTCATAATGATTAGAATTGGTCTACATAATAATTGCACTCACTGTTGTTGTGTAGTAGTATACTAAACATTGTTGATGGTGAGTGGTGACTTGATGACAGAAGTAATTTGACTTTTTTACCCAAAACTTCCAGAAAAAATATCCAGTACTTTACGCAATATACATACAATTGTAATTTGCTCTCTCTTTGCATGTTATACAAAAAGCTTACTCTCATTTTCATTTTGTTTTGTTCGAGTTGTTTACTTTTATTTCTAATGATTATTACTATTACCCTGGTTGAATAGCACTCATTAAACCAGCCAACGTCAAAACAACAATGATGACAATGGCAATAATCATTTGGATAAATTACAACAGCAGTATTAGTCCCTTTTCCCATATCCATATCTCGCCACTACTCTAAATGGTCTCCATTTATACAAAAAGATGACTTGTACATTATAATGTACAACGGTAATGTTACAAGGACTTTTTTCTTTGCCATCATCATCAAAGAGAAAAAAAGAGCTTGCACATTTTTTTGAAGGCAGATATTGCACTCTTGTTTTGTTAGGCTGAGTTGTAAAATGGCTGGAGTGGTAGGAAAATGTAAAACGTAAAAAGCTAGAGAGGGATGATGATACTACACAACTTGTTGTTGAGTTGAAAACTACCCCCAGGGAGGCTCTCCTTTTTTAAAGAAGGATAGACTACTCTTTGCACCACTTTATTTGTAAAAAAAGATGTTAGAAAATAATAGGAGCAATATCAATGATTTTCTGCTTTGTTTCCTTTGGGAAATGACATCGCTATATTTGGTTGTAAATGATAACGTGTTTTGCGATGCGTTGTGCTTTTCGCAACACAGTGTCAGCTTCCAAGAAAGGGGATGTTGCAATCGTACACTGCAACGGGTATATAGTTTGTAGTGTGAGATCGCGGTAGTGGTGGTGGTACTCGGCGGATGGATGCTGCTGGAAAACTGGAGCAAAGTAAGAAAAGTACTCTCGTAAAAAACCTTTTCCATTTTCATGCTACGAGTCCAAACAAGCCATTCTGTGAATTGCAAAAGAAGATATTCCTGCAAATTGGACTTACGGTTCAATGGAAATAAGGCACATGTTATTTTCTTTAACTTTACCGTTTGCCCAATATTATGATACTGCGAAAATGCCACCACCTATTCTCTCAAGCCATAAAACTGTCTTTGTAAAGTTGTCCACAAAAATACACAATGCATTTTGCCGTTTGTCTGCACTTGAAGTGGAAGAAAAGTAAACAGCTTGTTCAAAGGGAAAAAAATCGGAATATCAATGGCTGGAGGATTTCATCAGCAGACGAAATAGGCAATAAAGCTGAAGAATGACAATTTCCTTGGACATGGACAACTTGAAATCTATTGTGAATTTGACAAAGACAATATTGCTGACAGAAACAGAAAATAAGTCAAGAAAAACTATTGATTGGAGAGGAGATGTGTACGGTGCCTTTTTCTGTCCAGCAAAACAAACCTTTTTTCAATCAATATCTTCATAGGTAGTGTTGTAAATAACGGTTTAGAAACTCCCATTTCAACATCTATTTTGTATACTACCAAAAAAGTTCATTTCAACATTCCTTCAGACTTTTTACGGTTAGAAAACCCATTATATGAAAATGATCTTTTTATTGAACTGCTAGTGAGATCCAAAATATAAATCTTTTGTAAAAAACGACTGTTCGCCAACTCCTTTTTTATTTATTTACTTTTAAAAGAATCTCAGCATCAGCAGCAGCCCACAACACTTGACATGTTTAATGTAAACACCAGTGCAATAACTCACAATCAAAGAATTAGGGCAGGTCTATCGCTGCTCTTCGTTCGAGCATAGTGGGAGGGCGAGGGTGCTACTTTATAACATGCTGAGTATTGTGCACATCACATCATCATCACTCTCTTGACTTGTCATTCATTCCATTGGCATTCCAAATTATGTAACATGTGTGGCATGTTTACTTTAAGTATAACCCCAACTATTTCAAACTTTTTTATCCTATTTGCAGAATCCATAAAGTCTTCAGATTTCGTAACATATATGCTTGCATTCATGTATTCATCTAGATCATCAATCGCCTTGTCGGGAAAAAATGTGCTTATGCGCTACAATTTACTATGTACTTCCACAAGCAAAAATAAAATGTGTAGTTTTGACTATAAAAAGTTTTATGACTTTTTCTATAAAATGACCATGTAGCACATTTTGAGATCTATTATATTCGTTTCTTTTTCAGTCCCGTTCTATTCTACCCAAAATTATATTGCCCTTTGAGATTTGACCGTTTCCTGTGAAGAATTGTACACCAAAAAATTACAGCAATGCCAACCTCTGACCTAGTCTGCAAAAAGTAATGTGTGTATTTTTATAGATATTCCATTCAGAGAATTAAGTTGTAACTTTCAGCGACTTATTTTTTTTACAGGTTCGTTTCGTAGTACACACACTCATTGACCATGTTTTATACAAGGTACTTCACATCATAAACACACGCATTATCGATTTTTTCTCTTTTAGTTCTTTGGATCTTTACCTAATAACATGCAATAATAGTAACCGTACTGTTTTGTTACTGGAAAAAAATGTTTAAAAAAGGAACAATGAGAAAGTAAAGAAACCGCGACAAAATACGAGATAGACAAGCTATATAATTGGCCTTATATATCCTCATTTTTTATACATTGCTTTTTATCATAATAGTAAAGTTACTTTGCAAAGTTTTACAAGTAGTCAACTTATAAAAGTCAAGTCAAGTGGAATTCTTTACTTGACTTTTTATCTTTTTTGGGAGTCGAGAAGTTTACGACAGTGCACTTTGACATAATAAAAAACAGGCAGGCGAAAAAAGGTTTTGTCAATATAGCCAGTACATTTTTACTATACTTCTCTTATATTTCCATTATCCTACCAAAAATAGTACTACTCGACTTCCAGGATGTAATTTTTCTTCCTTTACCCAAAAACCACCGTCATGTCATCATGATCGCATGAAGAACAACTTGACTACTTGAAGAAGATGATGATGATGTGTACTCAAAATTCATCGGAGGAACAGTCCTTTTTTTGGAACTTGGTTTTTATATCGATCGTAAAAAAAGTACTAGCTCAGCACACCAGTTATTTTCTCCAACAATATAATAATAATAATAACAGTATACATCTTATTATACTGTGAAAACATATACCTAGATAATCACTAACATTGGCTAGGCCAGGCCAAAGTTTTAGAAAAATATAACAGTTTTTCTTGCCTCTTGTTTTTGTTGTTGTTGACTTGTGTAATAATAATAACCTGCCATCACATCACGGTCATATCATCAACATCATCATTTGTGGTGATCATAACAGTGAAAAAGCACAAGGCAAAAGTAAAATAGCTGACATTAAAATGTAGGATAGAAAGGACACAGAAATGAGAAGGGTAACAAACCCCACTATCGCCGCCGCCACTACCAAAAAACATTTCAAGTAAAACTAAACCAGCGAAACCAAACCACAAAAACTCTGCTTGTATGAAAAAAAATCGAAGAAGGAAGCAAGTTTTGTAAACGCCACTGCTATTTTGATTCGAATGAACCTGCACAGTGCACACACGCACACAAACACACAAGGCTTCTTTATATTCCAGTTTTTTGTTCATTTAGAAAATATCCAGCAGTGGAAATGCCATGCCATTGCCACAAAAAACATCGCATCGCCACTGCCACCGCCGCCATCATATCATCGTCATGATCATCATCAGTTCAGTAACAACCAAACCAAACCACCCAATTGTACACAAACTGTACATGGCTTAGTGAGAAAAGAGCAAAAAAGCTGCCGTGCTGTTTTATGTTCAATGTTGAAAGAGAAAATGGATCAATTCTCTTGTTCAGCTATGTAGTCGACGACGTTAGTTTGTTGTGTGTGCGCAAATTCAAGTGGAAGGGAGAATAAAAAACGGGGAGAGAAGTGAGACTCTCATAACACCAAAACTTGCATGTATGCCACGTAGACTCTTTTTTACAGCATTTCACTACACTTGCTTTTTATATCTATCTGCCTTTTATATTTATTCTCCAGCGAAGAGGAGTAGAGAGTCAAACGACTTTACTTTGCGTACAAAAAAATACTACATTACATTTATTACACAAGCAGCAATGTATGATGGTAAAAGGCATGATGTTCCTCTTCTGATGATGATGAGATAGGCTTTTTTGGTAATAATGTCGTTCAGTCGTTTTTTACTCAAGTAATATAAAACGTGAACGGAGAACACTTTGGTTCTAGTTATTATATTCTCAAAGGTTTTAATAGCAAAGTTGGATTTTTTATACTTATAAGGCACATAGAAGATTTAGTGGTACGTGTGCAGAGAACATAAATGAGGAAAGATGGATCGTGCTTTTTTGCTTCTTTTAGCTTGCTGCTGCGGTGCGGTGGTGGTGGTAGTGATGTTGGCAGAACGAAATGGAAGTCTAAAAAAGTGAAATGCAATGCGGCTGCTAAAAATATATCCATAAAGTGGGACATGGGTTTCCGAGAGTTCAGTTCTCTCTGAGAGTCAGTCGGAAAGAACTGAAGAGACATTTTAAAAAGTTGTAGTAGAATGCATCTGGCTGCATTCACACTCATACAGAGAATCGAGCTAGGCAGGCAAGGAATAAAGCTGTTAGTAGAATAGAATGACACACACATGTGTATACTCAGAAAGTACATGCTATTATTATTATCACAAGAAAATGTGTATATGGAGGTATAATAATAAATGGAGTTTTATTTATATCATCCCACACACACGCACACAGAAAAAGTACACATGTTACTTTACAAATAGCAGATGGTAGGAGAAAAAAATTCTTTGACTTGTTATTTATGTGAGCGAAATTGCAATTGGGATTGAGAGAGAGATTATGCGTGTAAAAACATGAATTTTAAGAAGGGAGAAAACGACCATTTGGTTTGGTCTACTTTTTTAGTAATAGTATATTACTGTACTTTAATGTTAGTACGATTATAATCGCACTTTCTCCGAAGTAAGTATAGTAATTCCAAAAAAATTCTAACGGCTTATGATGATAAATGGGTACGTGTATACTATTTGATGAAGGCCAAACAAGACGTAATTAATTATGTCACACTTACACAAGTAGGGATTTAATATTAAATTTTCAATGATTTAATTACATTTTTTGCAGATGTTGTTTGAAGATGGGCTTTTTGCCAGTTAGCCGTTGGGTTTGTGTTGGGGTACAGTGAGTTAGTTCTGTTAGTCTGATGTAACAGTAGAATCGTGGAAAGTTAGTAAACATAGTATTGCGTTGCAGACAAGACTAACTAACAAGATAGTCGTTGTTCCTAATGTTTTTGGAAAAAGAATGCAATATAAATTTCGTCATTATAAAAAATACATTAAACTCATAACTCATTCATTGCAATTTTCATCAAAGTAAAATTGTTTTTTCTGTTTACTTCGTTTTTTGCATAGTTTCAAAGGAAAGAAATGTAACAAAATATGTATGTAGTGCAGAATTACACTGGATAAAAAATGTTGTAAACAAGCTTTTTTCCTTTTATATGTTCACTGCTTGCATTCCTCAACATAATTTAGATACGAAAGAAGCATAATTTAAGCTGCAACTTTGAGAAATGTTTTTAAAAAACTAATGGTTATGTATGTAAATTATTTCTATATAAATTCAGTTTGAGTTTCGAAAATTGTTGAAAACTTGTGTAAAGTGAATAAAAAATGAATTTCTATTGTTTACGCAAACTCAGTTAAATTTCCTTGAGTTTCAGACAATCAATAGCATCTTAGGTTATCACATCCAGCCACATTATTTTTAATATGCCTAAATAAAGTAACCAGCCCATTTACTACGTCAGCAAAATATATCTGTGATTATACTACTCTCGTTCATGATACAATGTTTTCCAAATCACCGACCAAACTCCAGCAAAATCCAGGTCCAGGTCAAATATTTACTCTTCTCGTCTACTAATTTCCATATCATATCACCCTCCATTCATGACGCCAGGCATTACACACACGCACACACATGTAATAACAGCAAAATCATCTCTGTCAGCAAAGTAAAAGTAAGAAAAAACTTTCCTGTCAAAGTTGAGAGGAGTTTTGTGTTATCAGCAAGTTTCATTCACTGACTAACCCACCCACTCAAACTTAACATTATAGTATTGATTAGTTCACTATGTGAATCTAATCTACTCTGCACTACGAAGAAGATATCTAAATATGGCTATCGTAAAAAAATACAGTTTTCTAGTCAAAACAAGCAATGCAGTTCTCCTTATCTGCACATTAACTTGTTAGATAATAAAGTGTTTATGTTCTTATGTAAAAGGATATTTTTTTCCAAGAAAATTATGTCATTTCATTAAGTATTCATTAAAATGAAAGAGTCAAAACATCATAAAAGCAAAGAGGAGCGACGAGCCAGAACTTGTCTTCCAACCAATCAAATTATATCAACATCAAAGGCACACTGACTATTCTACCATTTCATGACGAGTAATGCACACATTTGTATCATTTACTGTGTAGTTTCATTAATGTGTTGTTGCTGATCTTGCCTGAAGCTCATTCTGTTTATATTTGGATGAAAAGAGTTTTATTTTGCTTGAAGTTTTAACAAGGTTTATTCCTTGATTCTTTTATACTAATATTCGTGGAATTTATGGGTCAGTGAAACAAGAAGTGAGTGAAAGAGAGATAACGAAATGTTCCAACGGAAGAAACACGCTTTTGTTTCAAGTACTTTTATTGATACTCTTACATCACCGCACCCTCACTTAGAAAACAAAAAATCTCCCTCCTTTCTCCCCTCACATTGTATTCAGTGTTAGAACAAAACTGGGGTGATCATGATCATAGAAATAATTGCTAACTAGAAAACAGTATTCCGCTTTTCAGTTTTCATACATTTTTGCCACACACTTAAATTCGAGGAAAGAGGGTAGTGGTTTGGATGGTAGTAGTGGTGTGGTTCAGCAGAAAAGGCTGAACTTGCACAAAATGTTGTGCATAAACTATATTTTCCTTTTGAATGACATGACATTGAAGTGACTTGGTCATGTTTTGTGTCATAACACTTTGTATTATTGTATTTTGTCATCCTTTTCCCTGTATCCAATTTTTAATGTCATTTTACATTACTCACTCATAGTGCTTTACTTTTTTGGAGGGCAAAGTAAACGACTGGATAACGATGATAATGAAATCGGAAGAACTATTTACCATTGGCAATGTCCAGTGAAAACCTTTTGAAATAGCAAATCAATTTTTAGGCACTCGTTTATTAAACTACATGGAGTTTTTTCTCCAATAGTCGTGTGTTCATTTCCAGTTTTTATACGTCCAAAAATATCAATGAATCCTTTCTCATGGACATTTAATATCATGTCATCAAACTTCGCACATATCCAGTTTTTTTCTAAACCATTCAATTACAACAATAAGATACATAGAGAAACTTGAGTGTGTCAAAACTTCCAAACCATCATCATCATCACCCACAAGTACACATCCTTGACTAGAATCCAAGGACATACGCAACCCAGCAGCATTTTAAGTCGGTACTTCACTTAACACATTTCCTCTTATCACGTCACGTAAAAATGAAGCTAAATAGATAGAGCATAATACATATACACCATTTCCATGACTTGACTTATTATTTGCGTTTTCTACGCATGTTGTACGTTTTTGGGTACCGTTCCTGGTATGGTGGTGTGGTATATGATTATGAAATGGTCTGAGTGTGACGTGATGACGGTGAAGGTCTTTTTGGTGATGGTGCTTTTGCTCTTGTGTCTTCAGTTCATATTTCAAGTTAAATATATAACAGTCATAAGTTGCATGCATTCCATAAAATGTGTTTTTCGTCTGCACGGTCTACTTACTTTACTGTGCAAACTCACAAAAACACACTCATCATCATTATAATATTATAAAAGTCATAAGTTCCTTCTTTTGGTTTTGTTGAAGGTAAGACTCATATATGTATGATTAGATTGTGCCGGTATAGCACACCACACTTTTATAAGTATATACACAAGTTAGCATGTTAAAAGTATCTCCCGGTTTTAAAGAGGGAAAAGAGCAAACAAAATATTAAATTCAAGGTCTCATTACCATAATACTTCAAGTAAGCAATATTATTACTATCAACCATACCATATCATTGCGAAACCACTTATCAGATATGCAGTCAGTCAGTATACTTTGTATGAACATAAAAGGAAGAGAATAATTTGTGTGTGCCATGCCATCATTATAACAGAAATAATGGCTTTAGAAGAAGAAGCCACCACAACAAAGTAGACCATACACAGCAGTATATTTCAAGAGAAGCCATTAGGTTTCAAGACAAAACAATTGACGTTTGACAATTTTTTCCTCTTTCATCACGTGATTTATAGAGAACCATGTAATCAGAATGCAATCACATCAAAATTCATTTATGGTAAAAATGGCAAATTCAATTTGGCAGTAGCTGCAATATATTTTATTGCAGGAAAAAGACAGTCCGCACATAAAAAGCTGGACTCCTCTTCATTAGACTCTCCTACCGGCCATATATACATAGTCTTATTGAATTACATAGAAAACCAGAGAGAAAAAGAACCCTATGACTTCTGGGATTTGACTCACCGACTAGAATTACAAAGAAATGATGAAAATCACATCTTTTCTTCCGACCAAACACAACCCATTCATCTTCTGAAGTACCTATCCAATCAGGGAAATTGCTGTTTTTATGTGCACATAGTAATGAAAGAGTTGTACCGGTAAAAACGCCAATCCTAATGAGCCTCCAAAGTCTTTCATCAAAACAACCGTCATCACTATTCATTCCCCCAGCTACTCTCCACTACCACTACCGTTGCAAATAGTTATTATTATTATTAAAACTAAGCCTAACAAGATGGCTCTATAATTCTATGCTATCATGTACCATTGCAATTTTTAACCAAAACATTAATCATATAGCGTAATTCAAAATATGTATAAAATGGAATGCAATATTGTTCAGCACGATATGGTAAAAAACAAGTTAGCTTAGAATTAGTTGAGTTTGATCTTTTTTTGCGAAATAACTACCTACTCTATTCATTCATAATTTGATGACATCATCTTCTCCTTGTATGCCTGACCAGGATATTTTATTCACCAAAAAGTTTTTCCCATGCGAAAAAACTTTTTACTACTGCGGCATATACACACAGACATCAGAAAAACTACTTTACTACGACTTGTTCAACTTGTACTTTTTTGTTCTTTTTGGTCACTTGCCAAATCTCATAATTCAAATCACGTCAGCATGAGTTTACCCTTATACTAAAGTAAGCATAACCACTAAACTGCAATCAAAACTGAAGAAAAATCTATTCTGACTGAAAAACTATATAAGCTTGTGTGAAAAGTAAAGTTATGCTATTATCCTTTCAGCAAGGGACTACTGAAGCTCGGTATACAGTATTTTCAGTGCAATTCAATGTTTGAATGCGCGACTAAAAGTAAATTTAGTGCCCATAAATTTAACTATTTACTAATTGATTCTCCCTCAGTCAGTCAAGTCTGTACTCGGTTGAGTATAACATTCAATGTAATGAAATATGGACAAGTTTATTTTTAGCTCCACTCTCTTCCATCTCAACACTCTCGCTTCGAGTGCCGGCGGAAGAAAAAATGTAGCAGCTTAATTAAAGTTTTGGTAGGATTTGCGATGGCAGAGCCAAAATTAATTTTGATCTTCACTTCATAAATCTGCATTCATACATCTTTTCCAATATCATTCAGCAGCAATGTAACCCAACTAATTGAATTCTGCAGCTTGAGCGAGCGCATACAAGAGCAAGAGATTTTTTTATTTATCCAGCCGGTGTGGTTTGGTTTCGATGTCAATTCCATCCTCTGTGATATGTATATGTATACATTCCACAAAAAGCTATAAGGCAATTAACCTCGTTTTTCTTGCTTCTGCAAATAAAGTACGAGTCTGATAATAACCTGAAAAAACATGGCATAATGGAAATATGGAAAATCAGGTCTCTTCTTATCAACATTTTTGTATACGGACAGTGATGATGATCCTCTTCTAGTGTAAACAAACCGGCTGAACTGAATGCCTGTCTATAAACTGCAATACGAACTGATGTAAGTAATTACACAAAGTTATCACTTAATGCGACTTGGCATGCAGAATCAACTAAACTACAAGTCAAGGCATTAACTTTTTCATGCTTCAGTATATTGCCAACATATTGATACTAAATTTGGGTTTGCTCAGTTTGCTGACTGCTGAGATCATCATGGATTTCGCATTTGCACTTTGCACGATATTTCATTAATAGCATGTACTCATCTAGGTATGTTTTTATGTGTGTACACAAAGTAAACTGATGCAAATCAGTTGAATAAACTCTGTGATTTTTTATCATTTTCCTCATATCCCACTTATCGTATTCAGAGTTTATCCATTTTATCCTTGTAGCTTATTTACGCATGGAAGAAAGCAAACATTGCTAAAAAGTCTTCAAATTGAAAATATATTTGGTACGTTATGAGCAACAACTTTATCTAATGATTTAACTCTAACCTTCATTGAATAACACATTAAATTAATTAAAACCTTTCCTTCCCGTGATCAAGGAAAATCAAACTTTCCCACAGTCCGAGCTGAGTCATGACATGATCAAATTTGTATTTCAATTTTATGGGAACGTGAAAGAAAAACAATTGACATAAAATGTGATCATAATATGTCAATAAATTAAACAATAAAATATGAAAACAGTTCTCAGAAGTTCTGAGTAATAATAAAACTTAAATATGTGCATAAATCTGAACACATTTGGTGGTCACCTTCACCTAAGCTCATACATGAAGGTGGTGAGGGTGTAAAAGTTTAAATTTATGACATATTTATATTTATTACTGTATGAATATGACCGTCATTACAAATCCTTAGCGGAAGGAAATAAACACGCTGTAAAACCCCATTTCAAAAACATGAAGTTGTCGATCATAGCCCATTTCGTGTTTCCTCAAGGTATGCTGAAAGTGCGTATATGGGTACCTTGCGATATTTGTATGTACGACATCATCAGAAACGCACTTTGCCTTGTACAAAAACCTTCTTCCAATTACAGTCATCACGGTAATCGAGAATCGATAAGAATTTGGGCCCACACGTCGCCCATATTAAGTGAGTCCTTTTAATATCATCTAATCCATAATAATAAAATCCAGAGTACAATAGACAGGTAGAATAAATACAAAACAAAAGTTTATATTACACATGCATTTCCCAGTTTTTGTAAAGAGAAGGTAAATTGTGGACATGACAGGACAGGTATAAAAGTGAGTTGTGCCTTGTACCGTGAGTAAATAGTGAAATATATATTGTAAGGGTCAATATCCCCATTATATTTCAAGCTTTTTTCGTAGTGATGTCGAGTCGATTGCGCATATTGATATATGGCATGCAATTTACCATTCACCTTCCATCGACCAGCTGAATCGACTCGGCTCTTAGAGAGAAAAACCCAAAATACTTGCTTCTCATTTCACTTGACTTGATAGATATAAGGAAAAACGTCTCCTTTCGGTCGGTCGATCGATATTGTATTGTAGTGAACCAATAGCGCACCCCGAGCCGAGTAGAGCACTGACTCAACTCACAGAGCCATAGTCGCACAATAACAAACAACAGTTTATGCACTTCTTCAAGAATTTCTCAATTCTGTGCTGTACTAATGCCTAAATATAATCATCGTATATAGAGTTTAGGCATGTCAGTAGAAGCTTTCACAATAAGCACCCTAAATTCTATTTTGTTTTTGGACCGAACCATCAGTCAATATCATAGTCATTATAGCCCAAATTTAATACCAAGAACTGGCAAGCCTAGGTCCAAACAAATAGTAAATAAGTTACGTAACCCCACCTTTGGTAGCTCACTCAAATATCTCAGTTTATAAATACACACACGTTCAAGTAAGGTACAAAACCAATACTAGAAAAGCTCTTCCATAATTCCATTAGTTTTCATTTTGTAATGTTCGTATATTTAGAAAGTAAAATGGTGAGTGGAGTTGCCGGACCGATCATCATACTTCATCCATAATTCAATGTCGTTCCATCACGCAAACTTTTGCATTTTGCTAGTACAATGATAAGACATTGCATACATTTTTTTCAAATCCTCCTTTCGAATACTACTTCTCCAACAGGGCAAAATTTTATACTCGATTTACAGTTTCACCATTAAGCGTGCATACCACCAAGTACTAAAACCATTTCATTTTTTCTCCAGAGTGAGGACATCGACAGTATGAGAACCGTTTATTACGCTAAAGGAGAAAAAACAGCAAGGTGCATACTTTTCTGTAGCGGAATATTTTTTTCATCCTCCCACCCACCCATTACATAAATAAATATAAAAACGAAAACCCTGCACTGCTTCCATCCATCCTTTACTCTTTTATACTCAACTGCATATTTTGGGTCTGAAAACACTCATGCATACATTATTATAATTTACGGTTAAAGTAGCAAATTTAAAGCATAATATAATCCTGTGTGTTGGTATGGTGGACAGACAGTTAGGCATCGCGGTACATACTATACGCACTATGTTTTCTCTCTCTCTTCATCATCGTCGTCGCACATCACTTCACTTGGCATTCTCACGTAGAGTAGAAAATGTGTACGTGTACGACACACAAGATGATTGCTGTACAGGGTACAGAATGTGTACAACAAACACAAAAACACACCTTTTCTCGTCGTCCTCCTACACTTTTCTTCAAAGTTGAAGTAAAATGCCAGCAAAAGCACACAAAAGCTCTTTCTACGTAGTCAACATCACGCACATTAATCCGACAAGTCTCATATTTCATTTCTTTCAATAAGATTATATGCGCATGCAGTGGAATGGAAAATGAGACTCGTCGACGACTCAAACGAGCACAAAAAGAGAGGACCTCAACCTGTGCAATATTTTATTATAACAGTACACCTTCTTTTCCTCTTCACTCATTTTAAGTACATGGAGTTTCAAAAGAAACCTGTCATGTTCAAGTATAATATCCATTCATTTCATAAATTTTATACAGAAATGCATTATCATCATCATGGCTCGTTCTTGAAAGCATACATATTTATGTACTTGCTTTACTTTTTACTAGGAATGAGGAATCCATACAGTAAAATAGCAACTGTGGAACAAGAACGCATGCCATTATCATCATCGTCATCATCATACATCGACTTAATAAGTGTAATGCATTTATTATTGACGAATAATTCGACAAATCCTCATGTCATAGTCATGCATGCTTTAATATGCATAAGATGACACGCCATGATCCACCTCCACCAAGGCAAGAAAGTCCATGAACCTGTCATTGACATGCTGGCTGTGATAGTGATACTACTATTATTATTGCGAAATGAAATTACGGACTAGTTTTTCAATGTCCTTTTCAATTATTCAAGGAAAACTGAAACTCTCAACTTCATGTTCGGTCGGCCCCCTTGTAAATATTTTAATTTTCCATTTTAACTTGGCAAGCATTAAACAGAAATAAATACACTTTCATCAAAATATCATCACATAAACTCAAAACAAGGTTCAATGATTCAGAGAACGTTTTTGTTTCTTTGCTAACTTTATGAATTATAAATGAAGTAAATCATGCAGTGTGGGTTACGTTACGTCTTCATAAATTTTTAAACAGACTTTTTTGATTGTTTGTGTGTTTGTATTTTCAAAAAGTAACCAGATCAGCAGACCAGGAAATTGGTTGGATGATAACCATCTGCAAAATTCTTTCGTATAAATATGCAATATCTTTTGATTTAGGGTTTGTTTGTTTGGGTAATAATTTTAATGTCCATGAAACATTTAGTTCAGCAAAAATGTTAGAAATTATGGATGTTGTAAACTGTGCAGTAGCAGTAATTGTATCGCATAAAAACAGATTTTTTGGAACTCTCGACTTTTTGACAAGTTTACAACCAACCCTTCAACTTTGTCCTTCGGTGTGTCAAGTTGAGACAGATTGCAAGAAGTATATGGTACAATAAATTGTAAATGTCAGAAAATATTTCTGTTTTTATTCAGTTTTACTTGCCCCAAATTTGTAAACTCTGCTTACATTATACACATACGAAACCTTACACCCTTGCTTCATTTTTCATTTTTATTCCTTAGACTATTATGTAAATAAGCAAAGAAACATCATCATCATCCCCTCTACATTTTTATAACCTTACACAAAAACGTTACAGGCATTGCACAGAAAAAATAAATCGATTTTTCTCTGTAAACTTCTTTTTCCTCTTCACAAGTCAGTTGATTCGCGTGATGTCTTTTCAGAAAGTTTTTTCTTTCCAAAAAACTCAACAAAAATCCAATTTCTTCTTTAGCAACCAGCGTAGAATAAAAACGTTTGCTTCCCATCATTCAGGGAAAAAATGCTTTCCTTTTTGGCTTTCACAAAAAAAGTATTATCAGAAGAAGCGATGTCTAGAAGAATATACTAGTTTTATTTTTATCCTATTTTCTTTCGTATTATTTTTTTCGTTTTGTTTATTTTATGTACTTTCATTCAATCTATCCTGAGCCAACATACTTAATACTCCAAGTGAAATACTCCTTGGATGGATTTAGAATTTCACCCACTCTCTCGGATATATTTTTTAGATGGAAAATCGAACAACCGAAAGGAAGGGTAGAAAAAAAATGTGTGAAAGGAAACTAAAAGCTGAAAGCGTTCGTAATCACGGAACATGCCATGTCCATGTATTATTTTCCTTTCCTTTTTCAGAGTTCTTCTCTGGCACGTCAATATAATCGACCTAAACTTCTATTTCTACATTTTCTCACCACACACATATTATTATTTGAAAACCACTTCATACCAAACATTTTAGACCACAAGGCCCCTTCAAAACTCCATTACTATATTTCTAGCTCCAGAGAACCAACAAAAACATTTTGGTAAAGTTTTTCCAAGAATTTCTCTCAGCAAAAACTTTCATCGTTGCAGTGCAATTTGCCACTAGCTTATTTATTTTCGCTTTAAGCTCCTTATGCATTTTTAAACACGATTTAACTTGTGACTAGAATTTTCTCTACAACAAATTTACAGATTGCACATTGGATATTCATGATGAAATTTAACCAGTTGGGAACCTACATTTTATAAACTCATATGTAGAAACATACGACATGTGAAACATTGAGAAGCAGCGATATCATGTATAATGCATCAACATGACATTCTTTCATAAACATCAAAGAAAATTGGTTTGCTTATTACAACAGTGCTAGTGCATAGGTATGTATGAGTTTATTATCACATCACTCACAGCACAGCTACTTTTGCCTAAGGCTCAAATCCTTCAACTTGACAAAATCTTTAACTCTCTCTTTGATAATCTCCCTATCTCATAGACTCGTAGCATAACCCATATCGAACGACAAAAATGCGTTTGCCAGAATCTTACATATGCACTGCGTTTTGTGCGTAAGAACTATAATCATACGTGCTACGCAGTTTTTGCTGATTCATGTTCACACTCGTGTTCAATTAGTTAGCAGAAAAGAAGACATAAAAGTTATAGAAAACAGCAAACAATGCATCTCATCATTTCTGACTTGTTCAACAATTCAAAAAGACTAACGATAAGAATAGAAATCGAATTGGTCTAAGGAAAAAATACAATGCATCAAGTCAGTATTGTACTTATTACTTCATACCGTGTACAATATAGAGTGTTCTTTCGAAACACAAACTAATTTTGCAAAAATACTAAATATAGTATTCTAGAAAATCACATCAATAGAACCATACACGTCAGAATCAGACGAGAAAAACACCTTGCACCTTTTTCAACGTACATTTCTCTAATCCAAAATAAAATGAAAGTTTTTCCAAGCATTCATAGATACTCTGTCATGTCATATAGAACATGATACTTTCTCCAGAGAACTCAAAGGCAGAATAATAATAACTTTAATAATGCTACTCATATTCTCAAAGGTTCTTTTCTTATGTTTCACTCTCCTCTAGGCTGGGACTAAACAAGTTGCTTTTCTTTTTACTGTTGCATTACATTTCATGGTAAAGCTTGTAGCAAATCTACACAAAAAAACTGAACTGAAAGAGGATCTCTATTTCATCTCACTGAGTGTTTTCTTTTACTAGAAAAGCGCTATATAGCCATGTTTACTGTATTATATTTATACACCATATTTCTGATTACTACACTTGTCTTTTCAGCTGTGTAGATTTTTTTTTGGAAAGGTAAGGGCTTTACAAAACTACATAATACACAACGAAATGAAGAATGGAGAAAAATGCTTGATGTAATAATACTACTATAGAGCGTAGTATTTACAATTTACACTGAAAAGAGAAAAAATCCCAGGTATAATCCTTCCACTTTTTATACATGGTAGTTTTTTTACTTATTGTACATTTTCACCATCTGCTCTACACAATACAAACCTTGTTACACAGCTTTCTCTTGAATATAAACGAATCTCCTGTGCTCAAATAATCCGATATTCTTATTCTCTTGCAATCCATGTAGCTTTTTCCTTCTTATCCATTTCCTTTCATTTCACTCACTTCGCCTTACATCATTTCCAAAGGACGTCATATAAAAATATAATAATACTTTTTGACAAACCTTCATTCATTCATATTCGCATATAACATGACGGGAAAGTAAAATTTTATGGACACAAAATCCATAAAAGCAGCCTACTTTAGTTTCTAGCTTGAAGGACTATAAGATGCACACGTTTCATTTCTCTTTTCCAGGAGACAGCTCTTCTCCAGTTACGAGAGAAAGAAACCGTTAGAGATTTGGTTTGTTAATATTGTTTGCTTCTACTTCCGCTCTTACAACATAGTACCTATAACATCATCACACACATTCTTTACACAAGAGAGAGCTACTGCCTGTCAGAGTCAGAGAGATGCAATACAGGGGAGCAGGAGAGTGAAATGAGCCTCTTTGTGAAAAAGAAGACTACACCACCGCCGTGCCACCAGGGTAATGCATCCATATCAAGTTTTATATTTATGAGTGTACAATATACCTAAAGAGTAAAAGCAGATCGGATATATAGAACAGAACATCAAATAGAATATAATACACAACTTTTCTGGGAGGAACTTCCAAAACTCTCAGAACATTTTCTCTCTCTCGTTTCTCAGAAAAGAAGCCAAGTTTGGAAGATCGATGAAACGCCACGTGCCGCCAAAATTTCTCTTGTACCACCATACCGATACCACCATTCGTGCCATTATACCATATACACACCACCACACCACCCACCCCCACTAGTAGTAGAACAAACTGTTCAACACAAGGCAGTAAAAAGACAGAATATAGCTGTAGGATGGAGGAAGAACATAACATGCCATACAAAAAACCTCTGTTGTTGCTTTCAGAGAGAAAAAGGCGAAAGAGGAAATAACTTGTGCTTCCTAATGTCCCATCTTCAAATCCTATTCGCTCACTTCTTGTGCGCTGCTGCTGTTCTGCTACAAACAAAGTACACTCCTGGTTCATACGAAAAAAGACGAAAATCCGAAGAAGAAAAACCCATTTTCTTCCTTCTCTAAAAAATGACGATGATGGTGTGGTATACTGCTCTGTATTTTTCAGCTTTCTGGTAACAATTTCAACAAGAATGTAAAGTAATTTTGAACGAAAAAATGGAGTTTTGTGTACCTGGCGAAAAAAATGGAAGTAAATGCCTTAGGTTATTATTGTAGGTACATTACATACACACGTAGTAGTATATTCAAGTGTTAAAAACAGTTTTCACAATGATGAAGTTAGTGCTATATTTCTAACTCTTTCAAGAGAGGAGGCTGCTCAGAGCCAGAACTGCTGAGATTGATCATTATGAAGAAGACGACAACCGTTTCGCTGCATGCACATTGCAATCAAAGACGAACACGGCACACTCACATAAAAAATTGTTCCTCTTCACAAAATTCTCATTCCATTTCTCATCATACCAACCAACACCATCCACCACCGCCATCATAGTCATCATTCTTTTTTTACTCTGGGAAGGCACAGAGACGTAGTTTTGTTATCATCACCACTGCTTTACAATTCGTCGTGCTTCTGTGATTGTGAACCTTACAGGTATACCTACTTCCTAAACATGACGCATTTACGGTGGATATTATTACAAGAATAAAAGACGATGATGAAGAAGATGAAGTCTTTTGAGAGTTATTCAGCAAAAAAAGTAGTTGTAAATCCAACTATGAACATGACGACGACGAGAGGCTGATGTGATGTGAGAATGAAAGAAACTTCTGAAAGTAGACATATTTCTTATGCATCAAACAACAAAGTCTTAGTTTAGCTACTAGTCACACAATTTTCTACAGAATCTCATTTCATATTTTCCTTCTCTTTCCACATAATACACCTTTCATTCCTGGATTAACGTCTGTTGAAATGGTGAACACTAGAAATAGGGCTTTCCCAAAGAATTTTCTTCAAAGGAGAACTAAAGCCTTTCCGACTAAAAATACAACACCCTTTTTCTTCATCAGTTCATATAAAATGCATATATTACATGTTTCTTAACATGGCATATTTTCTGAATTATAATTTGCTTAAAGGGAGTATATACCAACCAGCGCAGCGCCAGATATACATTTATAGGTAGTCCGAAATTCGCTGCGCTGAGAGTTGAAAAGACTAAAATATTCCCTTTTCAAAACTTTCTTCTTTTACGGAAAACTTTTGCACGTTTTCACAACTTGTACTTTGTTAACTCCATGATGGTATATTAGGTACATACAAAACAGTGTTACTGTTCTCAATCAATAATACATACATATAGTTTCATACACATGCATTCATGTTTCAGTAATACGAAAGTAAAATTATATATAATCTCTTGTTGTGTTAAAAAGTTTCTTGCATTTAAAACAAACTTCCTGTGTGAAATTCCAAAAGTGTGAATGATACAACATCCCATGATAGCAAATAATACGACGTGACGTGACGGTAGTGTTTTGCTGTGAAGATCTCTGATGAACAAACTAAAAATTTAGCATTTATTTCTAACAGCAAAGGAGCATGATATGTTTTTCAAAATATTAAAAGAGAGAACATTAAATGTAATAATTGCATTTGAAATGAGGGACCATTTTATTCTGCCACCATCATGTTTTTTTTCTTTTTCTTTGAAAATTACCCAGTAGTGCAGTGATAATAACCATGTAATGCTATAAACATTTTTAACAATACTGTAACGATGATGTAATATGCTTCTTATTTCTTTCTTCCAAAATGGAAAAATGAATGAATGAGATTCCCACCAAGCATATATACATTGCCTCTCCTGTGTAGTTTCCATTTTTGGGTGGAAATAATAACTTTCTTTAGAAACCATCTTATTCGTAAATTGCATGCATCATTTTAGTTGAAAACGTAAAAGGATTTTTTTCTTCGTATTTTTTGTAAAGGAAAGTGTAAAAGAGGTAAATGAACAGAACAGTCACACATATCATAGTCCATCTCTTTCAAAGAGGAAGTTCATGGTTTGTAGAAGAGTAACAGATTGTAAAAGTAGACTACAAGTTAAAATGGAAGAAGAGATGAACAGCAGTAACGAAACATAATAATATTAATGATCACATGATGATGATGACGATGATGGTGGTGATCATCATCTTTTCTTGGCATAGTCACATTCAAACTCAAGAACCATATGCCGTAACAAATGAAAAAGGTCTACATAGCATCGTGTTCTGTGTTCTGTTATGACATATAGCGTAACAGATGAAGTAAACTTTTCAAGTTTCAAGTAAAATGTTCACATTTCACATGTTCATTGTATGTGTCGTCCTGTCCTGTTCTCTACAGGAAGGTTTCTTCAATGTAACTATTTTTAAAGAAAAAAAGAAACAAATGGCAGCACCCACCGGACCGGGACCAGATGATAAGAATTTTTTCAAAAACTATAGTTTGCACTTTACATTTTTCATCGTTAAAAAAGAAAGCAACTGAAAAAAATGGAATGGAGATCATTTTCATTATATTTTATGTGGTGTTCGCGTGCGCTGACTGGGAAATGGAATGGATGATGATGGGATTGCAGATGGAATGAAATTGTTATGTATCTTTAAAATGAACTGCTGTTGTTCTGCTCTTTACTTGGTTAAAACAATGCTGATTATGTCATCATCACCATTATAATACCTAGCTTATATGTCTTTACCAAGCTATAGAATAAATTTTTTAATGAATACTTGTCATTACTTGAGCTGGATAGAAAACTAAATAGCCAAGACGTTCACAGAGTACAAAACACACATAAAATATTCAAGAACATGTTTATGCTCTTTTAAAAACGCATTTTGCATACATTTGACAATGAAATGAATGAACGAAAAAATACTGCATAATAATAATGAGAAAAGAGTCAACCATCCATACATTATTTTATAGCAGGCATTTATCATCTCATCATTATCCCATCCCCACCACCAATCATCTTAACAGCTTAGCAGTCAACTCAACAGTTTCTTTAGACCAGAGTTTCCTTACTTAAATAACTTACATTGCAGTGATTGTATACTATACATTACAGTTGTATGTAAAATCTATTACCTTGCAGAAAATAATACACGAATGAACCCTTTTATTTTCATAACCATAATAGCCCATACAGCACCATAAATGGAAAGCTTGCTTTTAAAAACTTGGCAATATGGCAATATACAAGAGGATATGCGATATACTGATTGCAGATAGCAAATGTAACAAAATGCTATAATCTCTTACAAGTTATTATCATTACTGCATAATATCGTTGCAGCTAGTACTGCAAGAAAACAATGATGATACTTTACGCACATTACGCACTTTTTTACATCCCTTTTACTATTTTGCCAGTGATGCATAAAAGCAAAGAAAAATATTTTGAAGCGATTGAAAGAATCACAACACAACATAAAAAGCGCAATTTAGCTTAGCGACTATATTTTGCACATTCACCCCACCAGCACAACCACCTCTTTAATATTTTTGAACAACATCCCCCCAGGAATGCGTAATAATCAGGTCTTGTGGTGTATAGTGTATCGTATATAGGTATTGTATGTTAAATATTAAGTCGTATTGGTTGTGGTTGTTGATAAAAAGAGGGTTCGTTGCACGCACTCGCAACTTTTTTTCTGCGTTGCTAGCTGCTGCGATGCGATACGCACTTTTTGCCAGAGTCAAGTCAAGCAATTTAGATTGCAAGTACATTTATTTAGTTGGCACGTATTGCTAATGTGTATGTTGCACTTAACCGAGAGTAATCGTCATGCTGTGACTTTTAATGTAACTTGGCTCTTTGCACTTGTGTTAGAGACCTCATGATAATGTTGTACACATATATTTTTCTGATACACTAAGCAAACTTGGTTGAGTTCTAGAAAACACAACCTGCAAAATGCAACAACGCATACATCTTAATGTTAGTTTGACTCTGCTATCAAGATTTAAAATTGTACTTCGCCTTAAGTGATTTTAACTTATGTATTTCGTGGTTTGGTTGGATATGCTATGAATTGAATTATGATAATGCTGATAATTTTGCGACTATTTCCTTGCACTTCCTACTTGGTTAACAAAATATCGGCGTGACTTCAATTTTACGATCATTATCCTGATTTCTTTTGTGGTTCGACATACCTATTCGATTTGACCTAAGATGTAATATGTAATTCTCATTATTCTTTGCTTGCTATTCAGTATTAATTTTATATTCAGTGTAAAAAAATAATCCCAACTTTGCATCAACGTATTTCTTGCTTTGAAAAACTACAATTTCAACTCATGATGATACATATGTAGCTTGATAAAAAGGATTAGAGCGTTGATCAGTTCGATCTTATTTAAATAACAAGCATGCACTTGAAACAAAGTATTATTTCTAAAATAATTTTGATGAAGCCAACAGATTCGCTGTATATTTTCTGAAGTTTATACTAGGATCACCTTAAAATAACACGCATGTGTATATTGACTAATGCCATGTGTATAAGATTTCTTGGAATCAGTTGTTCAGTTTTTTGTTTTGTTTTTGGATACCTTCACTTTCGCTAATGAGCTTAATGACTAGTTGTTTTCTTTGACTGTTCCAATGAACAGAAAAAAAATGTAACAAAAACAAAACTTTTCGTACTTGCTCACTCCCGATTTTTTTCATCGATCAAAGTGTTCACTTACCAGTCAGTCAGCTTTTCTACCACCTTAATCTTTTCTCTCCTTTTTACTTTTTTACTCCAAAACTCTCCTTTCATTGAACGCACATTTTTTTCCTATGCCATCACCACCCTGTTTGTATATAGATCAATCTTTACCACCACCAGAACAAACTGGATTAATGCTGAACCAAGTAGTTTTCTTTACACATTCATCCCCGAGAAAAAAGTACTTCCTTGGGAAAACATCCTGTTTATATGCCAAGTGTCATTCACTCATCGATCTTTTCCAAATATTATCCGCCCCCACTTCAACATTCCACCCGGAGACCCCAGTATAGTACACGCATCTCTCTACTCATCTCATTCTTAAGACCTAAATTTCCGTTTTTCTCTATCGCAAAGTCCATTTTTTCTCTAGTCGAACATTATCAGCAGCAGTCTCCCGTTAATTTACACTTTCATCAACAGAAAATATCAACAAAACTGACTTGACTTGCGAAAGAAAATGGAATGAAAACTAGCGTTGTTAGCTAATAGGTAACTTGATGCTCATGATAGCTATATAACCTCCCAAACGCCCTTCTACAGCACTCTAATGTGTCAGCATGCTTTGAAATATAATATCAACAAAAAACACGCGCACATGCCATCAAACATCACTCGCTATCGCTCTTTGGTAAGCCATAACATCCGACATTTTATCCATGTTTGCATATTTTTCTCGCTGATTTCATGAATTTGAACTGAATCTCTTGAATAATTTCTTCATTACATTTTTTCAAGGATTTTTCTAGTATCTTGTTTTTCACTCTTCCTCTTTGATTATAATGAAGGTTGAAAATGTCGTGAAAATGAATTCAGATTTCACGGCTGGGATAAATGGAGCTTCGTTCGAATCACGGATGAGATCAGATGAAGACGTTGATGTCGTCTTGTCTTTCGAAATCTCATGCGAATGAGTGCACATTGAGATACGGGTAAAAAAGCGATACGCAATTCTTTACGTCAGCAGCAGCAACCGAAAAAGCGTTTGTATATTTTTTTATGCTACTAGAAACACATTACTTTCAGCTTAGCGAATACATTCAGAAGAGCAGACCAAGTCAAATAGTAGCGGATACCCGGAGTTTTTTAAATGTTATTGCTGTCCGTGTCCGTGTGTTTTTACTCAAGGGATAAAATTTTGCCACATAAACCAACTATATCTCCAATATATCTCCTCTCAAAGAGATGCAGTAGTATCGCAAAAGCAAGAGGTTTCTTTTAAAGCTATTACATATGTATAAAGCAATGAGCTTATAACAGTTTTATTCCTTGGTTATCGTGTGGTGGCACGGAAAAACGTGAAACGGAAACCGTAAACTTTTTCTAGCATGTTGGGTGAAAGAGGTATAGACGAATGGAGATTATGACCAGACCACCTCCACTATCGACCATATAAGTAGAGACGAGAGCCGTTTGGATGTGGAATGTTGCTAATACCACACGAACACCACACCACCAAAATACATTCAAAGTGTGTAAAAGCAAAAACCCTGGAAAATTCCAAGAGTATGGAGAAAACCCGCTTTTACAGTGCTTCCTCATTATTCCCACAATCATTACAAGGCTGTCTATGAAAAATGTATGCATTCAAATCCTAAAATGATCATCTCAACTCAACACATCTGCTCCACATTTTGTAAAAGCACGTTTCTTCACTTGAAGCTTCAAGTCGGGGCTAATAATGGACTATATTCCATTCCTTTATCCAGGCTCATGAAAGAATGACACATTTACATATAGAAAAAATACTATCTCTGCTCTCACTCGTTAAGCTGCTGGTGAGATGTGCTGTAAAACATTGTAGAGTGCAGCATGGTTCATCATCATCCACAACAAAGCTTCTTCGCATAGAATAAAAATCAATACTTCAAATGTTTCATGCTTTTTTACTCACATTTCATTCATCCTATGTATGTAAAAAAAATAAAGATAAACAAATACTCATTCATTGTGCAAAGTCTGAGTATGGAGTATATTTTTAATACTATGGTCTTGTTGTATTCTTATTGTAAAAATAGATTATTTTTGAATTGCAAACGACATCAATAAAAAGCTGTTCCAGTAATTCCACTTCATCCGATCCCACTCAAGCACACTCACGCAAATACTGAACGACATGTCAAAATAGGTTATATATATTTTGCTTTTCATATGGTAGCTTTCAAAACGAAAAAATCAAGGTTGGAAATACTGCCGCAATGTCATGCAATTTTTGTCGTTATTTACTAATGCTGAAAAAGGACAGATCGAATTTAAAATTTCCAAGTGAAAATACTGCTTGGCAGATGAGATTGGTCAACATTTCAGCAATGTATGAATATTCTGTGTACACTTCCATAATATTTTACATGCACACAAATAAGGTAAACGTAATGTCATGTCATTATCCTCATTTTCAGAGATGTTTACATATATGGTGATGAAATACTAGCCTGAGGGTTCAAAGGAGCAAAATTTCTACTTGTTATAACGTGTCCAAGATAATTTCATCTATTCATATGAATTTTGGAATGTAATATTCATTCACCACCGTATCATCATCATTGACAATTTATCTGCAAGATTTTAGCATTTAGAATTTCACAACACTTCAGATTAACGACCAAACATGAGTAGAGATGGAAATTGGTTTGCATCTTGCAATCCAAAATCCAGCAAAGATTTTATTCGTTTATTATCCTGTGTTCAGTTTTTCAATGTTGCAACTCAACTAACTGAAACCTCATTCATGTAACTTGTTATTCTGGAAAACTGAACTGGAGAACAAGCTTAAGGCCAGAGGCATACAACCAAAACTCTTGAAGCATTTATCTCCAACATATAATGTGTAATTTTGTTGATTCATTTTCCAAAAAGGAACATGAGAAGACGAAAATGATGAACTAGAGAAGAAGACCGGTATAATTTTATGATGTTCCACATAAAATGTTTTCAAAAAATATATATGGATTATTATGGCAGTAACCCTAATAAAAATATTCTTATTAATATATGTACTCTGTCCACTTTCTAGAAGAAGAAGAAGAAATTCAAACAACTTGTGTGTGTATATATCTTGTGCTTGTAATCTTGTAACATTTTATTAAACTTTTCTTGCTTGTTAAACTAATACAAGTTACAACATATCATAATCAAAAGGCACAGTAGAACATAGAGATATGTGGATTGGATTGAGTACTGGAGGAGGAAGTACGTATGTTTGCCTTTGGATGCTCTCCATTTTATTTCTCCAGCGGCAAAAGAAGCAGCTCAGCAAATTCTATATAAACCATGCAAGCAGGGCATCCAAGCAAACATGATATGATGATATTTATTATACTGCCTTTTCTCCTCCATAAACTTAAATGCACTTTCTATTCTACAGTATTATATCTATAAGATATATAAAAGATCTTGCTGGACGATTGCATTTTACATATAAGCTTTACTTTATACTCTATCAACCTAGTCACGTAGGCCCACATTCACAATTATCCATCCACATCATACAACAAAATAAAATTGCTCTCAAAAAGGCAGCCAAAGATACTCTTTCAAGCAAACGGATTTTTCCGTATAACATCTTATATGATACATATATAATATACACACATGCAATAATATACAGATCTTCTATGGAAGATCATCATTGTCATATCATTTATATTGTTGGTTGGCTTATAACAAAAATATACAGACTTCAAAGAGGCGATGAGATGTTAGAGTTTAGAAGTGCTCGTGCTTCTATTCCTCCTACTTTTATGATATATCTTTTGTAGATTTATAATATAATGCAATATCCCTACTCATTTCTCTCCAATTCTACAATATATTTACGTTTTACACACATAGACACAGCATTGCATGTGGTGAAAAACCACACGGTATGCATAATGTGATGTACACGCTCACCGCTCACGTTCTTTCCTTTTTTTACTATACACCCGTCCGAGTCGTCGGAACAGGCAGACAAGAGTATACAGAGAATACACTACACACACAAAACATAAAAACGACAACAGAATCTCATAATAGAATGGTGATGATGATGGTGGAGGGATGGAGAGAGAGATGAAATGGAACGAAGAGAATACACATAGGAGTTCATACTAGTCTGCTGTGTGATCTTGTACATAAGTTTTTGTGCTTTATAGTAAAGTAAAGTCAAAGCAAAAAGAGAGGCGAAATATCACATTATTCTCATCTCTCTCTTTTAGCTAACAACACAGAAAAAAACGAAGATGAAAAAGACTGAGATAGACGAAAGAACGAGAAGAGAGGGTTCGTCGCACCCAACATAATAATCCTCCTTTTTGGCTTCTGTGCCAGTGCTGTGTGTAAAGTAAATTCTATGCAATTCAATATAGCCATGCCATACCTGATACCATGATGTTCTTTCATAACATTACTACAAAACTCACAACATTTCTACTATCACGAGAAATAAGATTTTTTTCACCTTTACTACATCTTTTACAAGAAAATATTTTTTCGACAAAAAAGGAAGGAAAAATCCTAATGTCACTTTTATACATATATCTATGCAATCATTCTATATGTCTCTGCTTTTTCGTAACGTAACTATTAGGGTCTTCTTTTATACAAAAAAATCTAGATAAAATGTGAAAAACGAAAGAAAATAGCTTTTGCCATTTTCTTTTTCCTTCCACCATCCACCAGCATACCATACACCACGACCACGACTATCATCATCATCATCTTTCCTCATCATCTGACTGGTTCCCTTCCTTAAAATTACCCTTACTTCACCGCACGACTATTACGGATTCTACTGCTGCTACCTTTATCTTTTACCTTTGACGATGGAATATAACAAACGTATTATATATTTCTGTGCTATCTGTACTTTTCCTGTCGTAGTCATAATGTAACAGCTGAAGCTCTATAAAATTTCTTATAGAAAGACATAAGAAACAGTGTAAAACTTGTGTAGCTTACCAGTACTCACGTAGTATTGCTATGGCAAAGAACGAATAAAAGTACAATTTCAATTTCAATTTCCTTCTTTTTTTTGCGTGCATCCAATTTTTTTTACCTTTCTTATTTTTATTCTGAAAATCATGGTGGTTGCGCTTTTATCTTTGTACGTCTAGTCGTCCTTCTTTTTACCTTTTCTGCCATGCCATGTCGCATCAACCTAGCCTACTCAATCACATTTTTATATATAACGTCATCATGCTCTTGTTTCTTGGAAGATACCAAATAAAAGTGACAACAAAATTGGAAAACCCTTTTTACCTGCACGTTTCGCATTCATATCACAGTTGCAAGGAGAAAAATGAAAGGGTTTTCTTCATACCAATTTCCAAGCTCCAAATTTTGTCTGAATCATTTTCTGATGATTGAAGCAATCAAATGTAATCAGTGAGCTGAACACTTTTAAGCTGATGACAGTCAATGTTATGCATTTTACATGTTTGTGTCATGTAACATTTTCTATTTTTAACATCAATTCATTTCATCCATCATCTCGATATTTATATTTATGTATTCAGCATTTTTCAACCTAAATTTCAACCAAAGAAGCTTTTTCATTTTATGACCCAATGTGTACATAACGTGCATTTCTGCTAGGAGAATGTAACTTGTTTCACTTCACGTGTCACATGAAATCGTTAACTTCCATTAAGTTTACTAGACAAGCAGTAATGCTAATGTGAAAGGACAGTGATAGTGATGATGGTGCTACGGCATACCTAATATTTACACGCTAAGCTATCTAGTTACTTATATAGATTCATTTGTTATTTAGTTTAACCTGTCATAGGCATGTATGTCGCAATAGCCTTGATTTTCAGAGGAGAAAAGCTTTTCAAAGAAGTTTTCCCGTTTTTTAAGTAAACTTACGACAAACATTTCAGAGACAGTGAAAATTGCACATGTTATAAAACATTACGGATACACCATTCAACATTATGTAACAACAATGATTTTATATTTATAAGAAAACTCAGTTTAGTTGGACAACATGACCATGAATGAAAAAAAATAGATGGAATGGGTAGACAAACAAGGCAAAACAGAACAAATTGAACTGAGAATAAGCACATTTATTTTTGTCTCGTCGTCTTCTAATACATCGACTCAACTCTGTCGTATTATTACAGTTTGAGATACAACAAAACTAATAAACGCCGCTTGCTTCCAAAACCAACTTGTTTTCTTTTCTCTCTGTTTGCATTTGGCAATAAAAAATGTGACTAGGACCAACCACCACCATCGCCGCCACCAACTTCATTGCATTGCAGGCTTTGTCGGGCAGATCGATAGAAGAGACGGGTTGCTGCGTAATGCATGAGTCTCAAGGGTTGATGTTGATGCAAAGACGAAGCAGCGAAGGGGTGAATCTGAAAGGGATAATGTGCAATGCGTGTGTGTACAAGAAAAGGTTGGGAATTTTTTACTGGATACTTTTTCTAAACGTGTTAACACAACGTTTTTAGTAGGTTGCTGCACCGCTAAAATAACACAAAATGTAAAGTAAGTGTTACATGAAGAGGGATGGTCATTAACATATAATACATAAATGTATATTTCATTTGAATCGCAAAAGATGAAATTGAAACTAACGTCTGCCGTCTCAATATTTTGGCCTTGGCAAAATGCAAATTCCATATTTTATCTTCCCGTCAAATTTAATTTTAAAATTTAAGTATTTTGCATACTTCCTTTTTAGATAACAATTTCGAATTTTGAATTCTCTATTGGGTAGGGTAGGAAATGTAATTGGCATGCAATCGTTTTCGGAATTCAAGATTGAAGCTGACAACTCATGTCAGACTTGTGTAAAAGCAATCAAAATAGACTGACGCCATGTCATGGCCATTTACGTTTGAAGACAGTGATAATTACTTAGGAATTCCAGTTGTACGACGTGAGAATCCTATTTGAAACGACAGACATAGACAACCATGTTCGCCAAGCCACAAGGGATCAATACGAAATGAAAACCAATTCAAATATTCCATTGATCCATTACAAACCACACCTGCTATTTAATTTCATTTACTATGAGCATTATTGAAAAAACCAGCCTTGCAATCGAGAAGTGTTAATAAAATAGTATATTTATTTGAAAGCAGGCGAATTATTAATAGCTAAAAATGTACTTCATACACAAAAACTCATAAAATAAAGGAATCTATTTTAAAAAACTAGACAGCTTGTATATATTTTTCATTTTCTCTTTCATTGATAGATTTACACAAACACATTACAATTCTCCAGAGACTCAACCTAGTAATATTCGTTTCGTTCAAAGCCATATACCACCATCGCCGCTTAAGACAGGTCAATGGTTTTGTTGGATGATTTACTCATCTGCTCAGTTTTTTTATTCGCGTGCCCTACCCTCATCACATTACCCATACACCATACAACACAGTGCCTTTTTTTCTTCCCTTTCTCTTTTATCACTGGGGGAGCTTGAGAGATGTGAGCTCGGAACTTTTTTCACAGCCTACCAACCAACCCAACAACCAAAAGTATTGATTTTTCGTCCAGTTCTTGAGTCTGCCATTTCACTTGTCTACGTGCCAAACACCGCGTACAATAGAGTTTCATTCAACAATGAAAGCAAATGCATCTTTTGGCCTTTTTTCATAAAAAATATGCTTCAAAAATATGATTTTTTTTACATAATCCTTTATTGTTCCCTGGATAATTTCCCTTTCATCTTTCTACAATTTTCAATATTCTTCAGCAGTGTGTTTAATGTACCGTTGTATTCTTGAATTATCACTATACCAAGAATTTATGACTTGTCAAGTCACGTGAGCTCTGTTCTAAATGCCAAAGTTTTTTCTAAAGAACTCTGTACACTTAGCGTTTCACTGTACTTTGTAAACATTCTAGACTCTTTCAAAAGTTACATCGATTGAGTTCCAAGAACTTTTACAACCTCGAGCCCTAGCCACGAGCCTCATTATTTATCCATCATCATAATAATGTAAAAGTATACTACAGTTATATTATAATTGCAGTGCTGGAAGCAATACATTAAGTTTATATGGAGTGAGGTGGTCGTTCGTATGACAAAACACTGCTAGTGTTTTGTTATTCCGCATATTTCACAAATCTCAAGTAAACTGTTTCCGGTTGTTTGCTTTCACTCAATTCACGTGAAATGACATGAAAATTATTAGCAAGTTCTTTTCATGTCACATGTTAAGAGTTGAATACGTCAACGCCACTGTCGACGTCGACGACATCATTATCACAATAGTATCGCTGTTAAAGTAATCATCATCATCATGAGTATCTTTCTAAATTACTAAACAGAACACACACTCGCAACTCAAAAACAAAGTTTCGAAATTCTAAAAGTGTGTAATGTTACCTACAAACACAATAAAGCAAACTTGACAAATGAATGAAAGCCAATTCTCCAGAGTAAAAATGTTTAGTGAAAGTTGCCATTCTATTTCTAGAGTATTCAAGACAGCTTACACATGAATTACACATAAGAGCAACAAGAAATTCTTTATGTAGCTTTCTCTGTGGCTGTCAACATCTCTCACACTGACAATGTGAGAGATAACTGAATAGATTCCATTAACTTGAAACAATACATCCAATCATGTTGACACAATACAGGAAACCCAATTTTCGCAGCTTTCAGTTCTCTGCCATTGTGTCTGTCGACAAAACACGAGGAGGACAAACAAGCAATTTAAAAAAATTGGAGTGATAGTTAAGAGGAAACAAGTCATGTCAAGACATGATGAGAAGACGAAGATGAATTGATGAACATTATATGACATGTCATGTAATGTAGTG
>JAQFXM010000247.1:0-59739 GCA_034693345.1 Entomobrya multifasciata
AAATGGATGGTTTTGTAATAAGAATGAATTTTTTCACTTTAAATAAAAAATGTCGTTGCGAACACTATTTTTCAAACGCAATACTGCTGTTATCCTTTAAATCTGAAAATTTAATCATAGGTAGCTCGATAAATTCCTTATTTATTTTAACTAACTGCTTTTGGTAAGCGCGACAAACAAGTTCTTAACCCTACTGACGTTAATGTGAAAGTATCTAAAAATAGCCCAAAGTTCGAGATTTTAGCTAGTTTTCGTAAACAAGACATTTTTAACTCATTTATTATTTACATGTGAAAGTGTTACATAAACAGCTTGTAATTAACTGCACGCCAAACTAGTACGCACTAATTCTTAGCAATATATACAGACCACATAATCTTACGAAAACTCCAAATTGCTGTTTTTGCTACAACCAATTATCTTAGAAAATAAGATATCATCTACTTGTTGCCAATTGCGGAAAAACTTGTAGAACAACTCCTATAAGGTAGACTCCCACAGTAAAAAACATCAAATTCACAGGTTGTTTTAACCAAGGCGTACTTTAGGTAGTATTCAGGTATTTTTTATTAAAAAACATTACGAGAATCAAAATATTTAGGTTTGTGAGTATAATTCGTCGAAACGAGGTAGAAACGCAAACTATTAGATCACATCGTCTAATATCAAATCCTCTATCATATCTTTCTATCCAAAAACTAACAATAAAAACACATAACACACAAATTGCGAAACAATAAAGACATCACCAAGTTATTTAGAACTTAATAACTGATGCTTAAAAGTGTTATTCACATTTCTGAGTGAAACCGCAACGCGTGTCATAAAAACCAAAAACACCATGTTTATAAAGTTTCAATGGAGTTTGCAAACTCTAAATATTTTATAAAAATATAATATTTGGACAACCCAACACTACAACCAAGTAAATTGGTAGTTTTTAATAAATGTTAAAAAGTAACAAAATAGCAAATATAATAGCATTCAGTGCAGACATAAAAGTTCAATATTGTTTGACATCGTTCCGTTAAGTACCTAAATATTTTATTTTAATTGATCTTTATTACAAATACAAACAAGTTTAACATTATGTTATTAGTATTAGTATACAAAAAGTAAAGCATAATACTACTACATAAATAGGCCAATTTAAGCTCATAACTGACATTTGACCCTACATATCTTGTCAGAATAGGTCAATTTGTCAAATTAAGGACTTCTTTAAACTCGAAATAATACGACAATTCAAACAAGGTGCTATATATACACTTTCGTAAACCCAAAATATTTGGCCGCAATCTTGTATTCAAAGCAATTTTCTCTTTTTTATTCCATGTTATTTTATACCGAACGAAAGAAAAGTCATGAAAGCAAACAGGAGTTCAAGGTCATGCATCAACACACGCTGTATCGAGTTACATAAATATTATCCTAGACCAATAGAGCTATAAGACCAATATCCAACACAGATTTACCGGCATTTTCGTCGGCAACATTGTTTTTTATCATGCACTACATACATTTGTGCCTGAAGAGCACAAAGACTACAAGTAAATAAACAACTTTGAAATGCTAAGCTTATAAATTTTAGATCAAAACTAGTAACAATACAAATAAAATTCTACTTTTTAAGCTGTGGTATTGCTATGAGTGTATCATAATAATAGATACATTAAGAAACAAACCGGTTCGGATCATCAACCTTATCTGTCACTCCAAAAAATGAAAATTCTCCAGGACTAGAGATTTTAGTGGTGATTTTGGTAAATATATGTGTAGATGTTTTCTGTGATTTATCATTACCAAATAGTTGTCTTATTCCATATTAATTAATAATGGTTTATTTATTTCGTGGAAACGGTGTTTCTCCAACATTTGCACCAATTCATATTCCAGCATCTATTGTGGTTGTATTATTCAACATTGTTCTCATTATTGTGATATTCCTTGGAATTGGGGATGAGAAAAAAGATTTTTTGCTGACACATAGTTTTCAAGATAATCAAGGCTGCATAAAAGAATTTGACTTTTTAATTGGTCCGTCTACTAATTTCACGAATCAGTTAAAAAATATATAGAGTGTATGCTTATAAATTTTATTTTAATGGGTGCCGATTCGCTTGGGTTAGTTGTCCCTAATCGATTGACCGATAATGGAAATTTCAGTGTACTCTTTCTAGAGGCTGGAGGAAATCCAAACCCAATGCAATTCATTGCAGGAAACGCTGGTGCGGTATTGCATAATCCACAGGTTGATAATTCGTTTTACACAGTACCAAAACAAAACGCATGTTTGGGTCTTAAAAATCAGGTTAAAATTAAAATTATTTAATTAAGTGGTTAGATTTTGTGCAGTAGAATTTGTTTTGTGATTTAAATATATAATTACGTGCTACTACACTGATAACAAAGTTTAATTATTTTTAGACGAGCTATTGGGCTAGAGCAAAAGGTCTTGGTGGTACAAGCAAACTTAATGGTATGGTATTTGAAAAGGGAAATGAAAACGATTACGACAAATGGGCTGAATTGTCGGGGGATCATGAGTGAAAATTCAAAAGGGTCTTGAGAAATTTTAAAAACGTTGAAGATTATCATGGAATTTACTTTAACGGTAGGAAATATAATGATATAATAGTTTACAACATTTTCTATGAAGGCTAAGGTTTATAATAGAGCACATCATGTGCATTTATATTTTTTAAGAGAAATTTCAATCCAACGATGACCAAGGCGTTTATTGTGCTGATTCAAGTGAAGAGATGTTGTTTACAGAGTTTCAAACAGCTGTCCATGAAATTGGGTATCCAACAAAGGACGTAAACGGTTTACAAATGCTTGCAAGAAACCTCTTTATCTACGCAGAATTTTCTAACTGATATCTTCCAAAACTAAGCATATATTATCCAGCATCACTAAGCATTGAATTTAGCATCACTGATGATGATGCTGAATGTATTTTTGTTTTGATGTTTACAAGGCGTACTTCCTGGATTATAATCATAATAATTCAGTGCACTATAAAACGCTGAACAGAAAACTTTACAGCTTGACGTGCGTCCAAAATTGCAGTTCCCCATGAATAAAATGTAAAATGCTCCTATATGGTAACATAAGGTACATAAGCAAATGTAACTTAATATCTGTTTAATACTACAAATAATTATTTCTCCGATAGTCACATAAGTAATGCTGGATTTACCATTTATTTGTACGGTACATAAATATTTGTATAGCTTTGACGTAAGTCTAAAACTTGTCTTCTTTGGAAAAATTGTAATATAAAGGCACCGAAATAAAAGAATTAGCTTTGATTAATTTGCCCTGTTTAAGGTAGAAACACTTAACTTATGATCACTTAATCATTTAATCACATAATATGAGTTCTTAGTACCTCGTGCTACATATACATGTGTAAAGAGAATAGTCTTATTTCTGCTTGTCATGAGTACTTAAATCATTCTTGGACTTAAAGTTGTTTCCGTTCTAAAAAAATTGTTCATACGAATGCAAACATTTTTAAAACTTTATTTTTGAGCAAACCCTACAAACCTTATTTTTGCAGAGTTTAATTTTACAGAAATTTTGTTTTATTTAAGCATGAGAAGCATTGTTGCACCAATAATTTTACTGCTTAGTTTGGAAAAATCCGGATGTCTGCAAGTTATTTTACAACAACCTATTGTGCACCTTTCCAAGCCACTTTTTCATTTCTCAAAATGTTCCGTAACCATAATAACATCACAAACTCGAAAAGAAAACGATAAGCTACCTCAAGTTGTACAAAGCTATGACATACAAATTCCAGAATATTTTCCTACTTCTCGTTTCCTTATGCGATATATATATGAACCAATTGGGAAAAAGTATATGAGAATAAATTGCGATGGAGAGTTCTACTATTTGCTCCACTCAAAAATACTTCAGGATTTTGAATATAAAAAAGACCTAAAGTACCCCAGTACTAAACAGGGTTGTTCGGTATTGGTATACATTAGTCCACTAAATTGCAAAACACGATGGGATGTATTCAAACCATTTGAATTATTAAATTTAGATAAAATTCTTGAAACGTCATTGATTGCACTAATGAAGGAAGGTTACTCTAGGTTTAACTTTGATTTGCTCGAGAAAAATCCTGCAGTAACCAACCATTTTACGAATTATGCCATAATTGTACAGCACATGGGAATGAAGATTCCTGCAAATATTTTATACGCATGGGACTTTTCGACCGGCAGTAATTCATTAATTGTGGAGCCAAAGGAGTATCAATCCCGAAAACTAATTTTTCATATATATCATAATGCAGCAGATAGCAATAATTTCTATGTAAAATCTGTAATATCAATTCTGGATACGAAGCACTCCCAGTTTAAACGTGAAATTGATCTTGCTTGTAAATTACCTTTGCAAGTGGCATTATATCTCCCCTGTTCTGCCCAGATACAATCAAAATACACAAACTGTAAACCATCTTCTCAACTTTGTTACTTTAATTACAATGTTTATCAAACAACATATGAAGCACTTCATGCTCAAGATATCACTTTTCGTAATGCGGAAAATTCCTGGATTATTCTGGGATCTTCAGCAGGCAGTAATCAAGGCAACTACGAAATAATTAGACATTATTCAGCACGTCAGATATACCTAACTGACTGGAGGCCACATTACTCTGTAGATGTGATTTTTCTATTCCAAGTTTACCCAAATTGTACCTTATATATTGGTGATGATATGGCATTTGAGTATGCCTCATATATACCACCGTTTGCTACATTGCAAGTTATAACATCCATTTATGCCTATGAAGGATTTCGTCGTGTGGACAAAGGAATATATTACGTTACATGTGCTTCAGGTTTGGGCAAAGAGTGGCTGTTGTCATTTAGCGGTTTCGTGTCTTGCTTCGATTCTAGTTTATGGTTAGCTTTGGCTGTGTTTGTCACAATATCCGGTTGTCTTGTAGTGGTAATGGTGAAAAAAGGTAAACATTTTAGTTTATCAGATTCAGCCTGGTATGCAATGTTTACTGTTTGTATGTTTCTTGAGAAAGGTTTGAAATTTCCAACTTTTGTCACGTTTTCAACCAAAAGTAACACTTACAATCACATGATATTTGTGTACGCTTCGTGGTGGTTTGTTGGTATTGTTTTGAGCAATTACTATCGCGGTTCTAATATTGACAAACTAATATCGCCAATACCAGAAAAACGTTTCGAAACGTTTGACCAAGTTATCAAAAGAAATTTTACATTTTATGCTGATTTTAGAACACGTGAGTTTTTACAAAACCCACGGTTAAAACGTAGTAACATTTCGGCGGAATCCATTATATCATATCTTCATGTAATTGTTCTAGATAAAAAACTTCAAGACATTATGTTTCAAATGTCTTTCAAAAGTAATAGACTTAGTATGTTGCCAATCTATTTTCGTAAAGCTATTCAACTGTTGATGAGTCATGTCTATTTCCCAAGTAATCGACAAGAGCTTTTAAAACTAGAAAATTCAACTGAAGTGTTACGAAAATTATCTGCCTGTTCAAATGAGGCATATCTCGGTGAGTATGGCAGGACGTTTAACAAGTACTTTGAATTAAAACAGTACTTCAGGAAAAATATGTGGGATCAGAGAAGAGGTACGAAATATGATCCCAATCATGTAAGTTTTAGTAAAGAGCCCCTTTTAAGTTCCTACAAAACTTACGCATTTTACAATATGCCGCAAAGTCTTAAGGATAAACATATGAGGAAGATGTTACTTCTATATCAATCTGGATTAGATAATTTATGGTTGAACTGGGTGGACTTTTGGAGTAATTGGAATAATACGGTGACGGAATCACGTCAAATAAGACATATGCCTAGTATCAGTCTAACTAAAAGCAATATTAAAGTGGTTTTTCTACTACCCTTGGCAGTCCTAGTTTTTCCTGTAGCAATTTTGTTTGTAGAAATCTTTTATTTTAAAGGTTTTCGTAGAATAATTCTAATGTTTAAAAATATTAATTGCTCGCTTTGTATTATGTTTTGTGCAATCCAACAGATGGTAAAAGAATTTCGAAAACTTATATGTAAGAATATATTGTGGCTTCTTAACTTGAAGATAAGCATGAATTCGATATATCGGAGATATTTTATCAAACCGTTAAGTATTTCACACACTGTTCGATGTGACCATTAAAGTGAATAAATATTAAGTAGTACTTTAGTAGTCGTTTTACTTGTTCCAAAATTATTATTTGCAATGTTCAAATGATAGAATTAATTTACAAAAAATGCACAAGGTCAAGAAAAATATAAAAATCAAATATGAATATTACATTTCTAGATTACAATTACAATATTACAATTTGATGCATTTTCCCTTAGAATCATAAATTGAGCATTTTAAGTGAGTCGTTTACCATTAATGAATTGTAATATTAGAAAACAAAGAAATACGCTTTGTCATGTAATTTATTATAAGAAAAGACCAAAAAATCCAAAATAAATTACTGGCTAAGATGGTTTATTGTTAACTTATTCAAGAAAGAAGTCGGAGCGTCTGTTTGTACATTATACTCAAAGTGGGAGGGTTCCTGCGCGTGTTTCAATTAGAAAATTAGGTTCTATAGGAAGCAAATCTTCCTCTTAGAGACGAAAGATACGTAAGCCAATGTTATTTAAATATCTGGGTATTTGAAATTCATTATTTTATGCCCGGCGCATCTGCTCTTCCAATAAGCTTAGTAAATTAGTTTTAGGGTACCAGTAAGGTATGTACAATGAAAGCCGCACTAAAGAAAATTTAAAAACAACAAAGATACATACTTCACAAATATCCCCAAAGCATAAAACAAAGTAGCCTTAAATATCTGTCGTAATTTACATAAAAGTACCTTGAAAGTTTTTTAATCACATAAAAGGCTTCCGGTGTACCTTTCTATTAGCTATTTTTGTGGAGATAGCAGTCTTACTTGCAATAAATTTGACTACATACCTGGTGGCGACGTGTACTAAACAAAACGTATGGTCTCGGAAATATTTCAATCTTAAATTTTCGTTTAATAAAACCTTTACTTCATATTTCTACAAAAGTCCTTGCTCCAATTACTTGTAGAATTATAAAAAACCAAAAATATGTTTTGCTCAAAACTTAAAATTTTTGTTCTACCATTAATTTTAGTAACTAATTTGGAAAAAATTTACTCACTGCAAACTCACTCAGAACAATTTACCGTGGATCTTTCCGAGACATTTTCTCCTTTCTCGAAATGTTCCATAACTATAATTACAGCGCAAACAAAAATGCTAAGAAAACATTTATCCCAAATTACACACAGTTATGATATAAAAGTTCCAAAATATGTCCCTACCACTCGTTTCCTAATGGAATACATTTACAAACCGTTGGGCAAAAAACGGAAAGGGATGAATTGCGACGGAGACAAGTACTCCTTGCTCCATTCGAAATTACTTCGAAAACTTAAAATTCAGATTGAAAAACATAACTGCAAAGTATTAGTATACGTCAGTCCATCTAATTGCATGAAACGTTGGGACCTTTTTACCCCGTTTCGTTTGCGAAATCTCTACGACCTTATTGAAGAATCCGTGGTTCATAAAATGAAAGCAAGTTATTTTAGCACCATCTATGATTTTCTCGAGATAACCGCAGCAGTCCAAAACCATTTTACTGATATTGCGATAGTGGTGCAGCGAATGGAAATGGATATTCCTGTGAATATATTATATTCTTTAGATTTTTCAAAAAACTCTTTGAGAATATTTTATGAGCCAACCCATTTCCAATCACGCAAACTAATAATTCAAATATCTCAAAGTCCAAATTGTGGTAGGAGTTTCAATGTGAATTCGGTAGTATCCATTCTAGATACTAGGCATTTGCAATTCAAAAGTGAAATCGATATTGCTTGTAAAATGCCTTTGCAAGAAGCCCTATCTTACTCGTGTTCCGCCCAGATAAAATTAAAATATACAATTTGCAGTATTTTCTCTCAGATTTGCTTCTATAAATTTAACGTTTATTCAACCATAGTTGAAGTACTTGACGCACAAAATATCGGTTTGCGGAATAAAGAAAATATCTGGGCTGTTATCGGTTCTTCAGCAGATAGTCAGGTAGGCAAATACGAAATAATTGAGCAGCAGTCCACACGTCAAATATACTTGACCGATTGGAGACCAGAATATTCTGTTGACGTTCTTTTTCTAACCCAACTTTACCCAAATTGTACTTTATATGTTGGGGATGATATGGAATTGGAGTATGACTCATATAAAGCACCGATTGCCACACTAAAAATAATAAGGTCCAGTCACGCCTACGAAGGACTTCTTCGTGTAGACAAGGGAATATATTACGTTACATGCGCTTCGGGTTTGGGAAAAGAGTGGATACTATCATTCACCGGGTTTGTGTCTTGTTTCGATTCCAATTTGTGGATAGCTTTGTCAGTATTTGTGCTTACGTCAGGATATCTAGTTGTTATTATGGTAGAAAGAGGTAAAAAATACTCCTTTTCGGATCTTATTTGGTATGCTATGTTTAGTATTTGCATGTTTTTCGAGAAAGGTTTGAAATATCCAAAGTTTGCTAAATTTTCACCCAAAAGTAATTCCCACAACCATATTATGTTAATGTATATATCTTGGTGGTTTATTAGTATTGTTTTGAGCAATTCCTATCGGGGTTCTAATATCGAAAAACTAATATCACCAATACCAGAAAAACGTTTTGAAACGTTTGACCAAGTTACCAAAAGAAACTTTACTTTTTATAGTAATTTCAAAACACAAGAGTTTTTACTACAGCAAGGCTTACAAAATGGCGAAATAGATAAAAACTCTCTTTTAAGATATCTTGAACTTATTTTGAACGATAAAATGTTGCAAGATTTTATGTTTCAACTAGGTTTTGCATATGGTGGTCTCAGTACATTTTCAATTCCTTTCCAAAAAGCTGTTCAACTTTTATTGAGAAACGTTTATTATCCGACCAATCAGATTGAGCTTTTGCAGCTGAACAATTTAACTGAAATGTTGAAAAAATTATCTGTTTGTTCAAACGAAGCATATCTTGCAGAGTATGACAAGGCGTTCAAGATAAATTTCAAATTAAAACAATATTTTAGAAAACATTTGTGGGATTCAATAAAGGGTACGACATATGATCCTAATCATGTAAGCTTAAGTAAGGAACCACTTTTGACTTCTTACAAAACATACGCATTTTATAATATGCCACAGAGTTTTAAAGACAACCATAAAGGAAAAATATTGCTTCTGTATCAATCCGGACTAGATAATTTATGGGTAAATTGGGTGGAATTTTGGAGTAAGTGGAATGACACAGTGACAGAGTTGCGACAAATTAGACCCAATCACGGTTTAAGCTTAAGTGAAAGCAATGTCAAAGTTATTTTTCTATTACCTTTGGCAATTCTTGTTTTTCCTATTGTAATTTTGTTAGTGGAAATCATTAATTTTAGAATTGGTCATTTATTTGTTCAATTGTTTAAGAAGTTTACCTATCGCGTTTCGAATGCACTTAGTTTTCTTAAATTCATGGCGAAAGTCAGTCGAGCGTTTGTACTTAGAAGAGCAATTCTTCTAGGTAATGTTAAGACAAATTTGTGCTGTATTTTTCGTAATTACTTGGAAGGCACTCGATTGGTCCTCATATTGCAAAGATTTAAAACGAAAATGCACAAGTGAACAATACAACAATCAAAATTAAAAATGAATATATTTTTTTCTGTCAAAAAGTACTTTTTTAAATTGAAAATGCAATCTCATAATCAGTGAAAAATAAGTTTAATTCAAACGTTACCAGACAAACAACCGTTAAATATTGTTTTCTAAAATTAATATGCTGTCCCATGCTTATTTTTCAAAAGAAAAATAATAGAATTATCATGTATAAATTAGGTAGTCGAGCTTATAGTCAAATCAAATAGAAAGGTTGTTGTGTTGTCATCAGCTATTCATATATGGACAAAAAAATTGATATATTTTTTTTGATCAATTAATTTTAAATATAATAGGATTTGTCAAAGCGCAGTATATTTTGCTGTTGTATTTATGTATTAGCTGAAAAACATAAATTAATTACTTTACACTTTACATCACTTTAAAATTAAACTCATTTTTATCTAATTACACATGTAAAACCAAAAGTTCCCGTATCAAATAACAACAAAACACACTGACGTTAAAACACAGGTGTAAGTAATGGCCTGTTAAGGATTTGAAATTATACAACCAAATGTTTTGATATTTTTGAATACGTATTCGTGTTATGAAGCATGTAAATATGAATACAAATTTCTTTTAGATATATATAGTCCTAGAAGTGCAAATGCCTTGCCTCGCATATTTTATGAGAACAAGTCTGTCTTGACATCTGTTTTACATTACAATGTTGCGCTAAGATTATTTCATTGATTCCAATCATTCAAAAATATGTGATAGGATAGAAATATGTTCAACTACACATTAAGATGGCTTTCCGGTTTATATTTGCCAATATTATTTGGTACGGTTTCTTTGACACCTTTACCAAAAACATTAAGGCATTTACATGTGAGCATAAACCATATACCTACATTTCTGATTGCTTCTGTACAAAATATTACTTTACATTTGAAAATCTTAAATATCAACCACAAAATAAACCAGCTTTTTGAATTAACAATTTTCCAAATTCCCAGGGCAAAAAACAGTACGCAGCCAAGTGTATACACAAACAAACAAGTAAGGCCAACAGGAGACCATAGTTTAATTTTTTGCGGTTGCTTTATTTCCATAATGGGCTCAATTTTTACTTTTTTCGTTAGTCAATTTCGTCTCGTCAAAGCTTTTATATTGGTTAATTTAACTAAAAATCCCATTTCTTCCCATCTTAAGTATAATCCCATCAATCTTTTAGACAAAAATCCCCAAACTCTCACACTTATACTAAGCATTAAAGGATTATACTGATCCACTTTAATTCCCTTACAAATGAATTTATCTTCTACAAGACAAACCCGTTTCTTCATCGCAGTAAACAACCCTTTACCATAGATTTCATGAAATGCTGCTGCAATCATAACTTTATTTTTCACAGCTTCTTCTAAAAACAATGAAAATCCAACTTTTTTTAATCTATCAACACTTAAGTTTCCTACCACCACATCCAAAGCATCTCGATTTTGAAAAAACCTTTTTGCTTGATTGCGTACAAACTCGGGCATCATAAAATAAATAGCAGGAAGAAAAAATCCAAAATCTACGGGAAACCCAATTTTATACCCTTGTTTCAAAAACATTGAAAACGTGGGAAACGTTGACAACGCCATGTATTCAGATGATATACTACTTTGATATGAGGCCGAAAGTATAACCATTGGAGTTAACAAGAACCACAAGAAATGTTTGTGATGTTTTAACTGACAACAAATCCCAAACAGTGGTAGCAATATATCAAAAGCTTTGAAAATATTTTTTATAATTAAGGCGTAAAAAAGTACAAGGGTTGAAAGTAGTAACCAAACTTTAAGATCTAATGCAGTGATTATACTGTAGTCAAAACTATAAAGACTCGAAGCACTTGTACAGGCAACAAATTGTTTGTATGCATTCATTCGACTCAAGTACACAAAGCCACGAGTTTCCAGTATATTTACTGGCAAACCTTGAAGTAAACTTTCTCCATGAACAATCTGCAAAAACCAAGATATTGTACCTCTTTCCATTATTGGCAACTTTTGTAAATCAGAAGAAAGTGTAACGTTTAAAATGCTTTGGACTGAAGAGAGTAGTAGAAGTTCAGCGACTATACAACGATTTATAGCATCCCACAATAACTTTCGGCCATGTTTGGGATTTGAAAATATATTGACACAAGAAAGGACATTGTCTCCATACGAAAGGCCTTGAAAACCAGTAGGTAGCTTGACGTAAATGTGTTTGTTATATCCCTGGCCATTAACAGAGTTGTGAATGTTGAAAAATTTGTCTATACCAATGGGTTTGGCGTAAAATTGAAATCGTTTGTTGTATGGACAGAAGTAACATAATATTAGAATATCTGAACTTTGATTATCAAAAAACAGGATTCCTGCGTGAAACGCTTTGATGCTTTTATGATGGACCAGATTCGAAAACGATTTTAATATTGCTTGCCCATTGCTTGTTTCAATATAAATAAAAAATATTACGTTGTCCGATGTTCCAAATCCGGTGTTATGTATAACCGCTGTAGCTTCCATGAATGTTGTGGGATATAGCACGAATACAATACAGTATGAGCTTCTACGCTTGTCTGCTAATCGTAAGAACCGTTGAGTCAAATTAATTCCAGGATTTGAGAATTTTGCAGATAGTGAAAAAACCTGGGCATGGATATCGTAATAAGTGTATGTACTTGCTATTTGGAAGTGATCCTCAGTAGGAGCTTTGCCAATTTCAAGTTTGCTTTCTTTTGAATACACAATATTTATTAAGCATGATGACTTAAGTTTAACAGGTAAACTGTAACTTGAGGCAGCAAGTATACTGAATAGGTGAAAAACATGTTTTAATGAAAGAAACATTTTGTGACGAAAAGTCGTCAGCATTTTGTTTCGCGTCAGAGGTTCTATATGCTCTAGTATAAAAATGTACAAAAAATGGCAGAATATTTCACTTTATTTGGTAAATTAGACGAGTGCTGTGATAAGTTTTTCGCTGCAAACAACAAATGCAGACAAAGTGTGCAAACTAAATTGTCTGTTCACAAGAAGTAAGTATAGTATAACTGACGAAAAGATCTTGTTAACCAAACCTGTTGTATCTTACGTTTAACAAAAAAATATGGCTTTTGATGAACACGAAGTTTAAAGCGTGAGGATTATCACAAGATCTTGCTTACGTGGATATATTATGATATCTTTTTGTAGAGAAATATTATTTTGCTGACATTTACAATACACAAAAAGTACGAAAAACTTTCCACTTTATTACATACATTTAAATTCTAACAAACCATCACAAAATAAACGATAGCCAGTTATAAAAAACCAATCAAATTGTGGTATAGTTTATTGTTTTAAATAATGATGCTGAGTAATATTAATTTTCTTTGCAGAACTGTCGCTCGAAAACGTAACAAAAATGTTTGGGTAAAATGGAAAATCGCTTTTTTAAAGAAAAAACTTTTATTTTAAGTATAATTCTGGCAAAATCGTTTGTTCAAACTAGTACATCCTAATCTTAGATTTATTGCATGTTTTATTTTTTTACAAAAGTTGGAGTAGTGTTGATTTAACACTACTACAAAAGAAAATGTTGAATTTCATTATATTGCACAAGTTGTTTAATGACTGATCAAAGTTTATAGCATCACCGTTTTGCGTTGTTAAATGCCAAAGGTGTGCACAAATGAAACACTTATTTTTCACGTTTTATATAAAAAAAATCTACAAGTTCGCTTGTCTGGGTGAATATTCAACAATGGTCGGTTTTAATAAAAAAAGCAGAACTAGGCTACATGTTCTGCCTGTTCAATCGTAAAATGACATAAAGAAACAAACGAAAACATTCGTTGGCTTCTAAAAGTATTTTTTCTCGCCTTGAGAAAGCTACATGTTTTGCTTGACTATGGACCTCATATGCTCTTTAAAAAGCTACTTTCATATTAAAAATTACACCACTCTGGGGAATTTCTGGGTTTATGAAAATGTTTTTGAATGAAAATGATGATAATTATGGTTGGATTACACGGCTTAAGATAAACTTAACATGAAGAGTAAAATATCATCTACAAACTTTCTCTGTGGCGACTTTTATGTAGATAGTAGAATTTAAATAAACGTACATAGTTGCTTGTGATAAAAGTTTACTTAGGCGACTACAAATGATTACGTTAGCAGCATTTGTTACCTTTTAGAACCCATATTTTATCAAACCTATCACAACTGTCCACGGCAAGCTGCAAAGTTTTATCATAAAACCTTAACGAAATTACGGAAATTGTTCGTGAATACACGATACTTATCTGAGAAAATAACAATCAAAGCATTAGGAGAATTAAAAAAAACTACCATTGACTTTTATTCGGGAGTCTGCAATTACTTATTTCACTAGCATCATATCAACAATTCTATTTAAACAAAACAGTTGAAACACTAGTGGAGTCGTTTTGTCAATGAAATTGGACAAACCAAATTTTATCTTTTGAACTTGACAAGAAAGTAGAAACTTTTCCCTATATAATATTCCCTTTCTTGTTGCTTTGTCAACTTTAATATTTTTCATTTCTCGTTTCAGCTGAGCTAATGTAATATCAGAGGCTTGATAGAAACTTCCTGCAAATCCATACATCCCCAAGTTAAAAATTGTAACTTGAACAACAACAAGAACAAAAAAGACATTTAAAAGAAGTGGCATCGAATTTGCAGAATTTTGATTTATCAGCGTAACCACGGCTACAACTTGTGATACGCCAGCAGCGAGTAACCCAATGACTAATTCGGATCGCATAAAATCATTGTATGTTTCTACTAACAAATGAAATACTCTGTATAGTATTATTGTCGTGCAAATACGATTTGGATAATCCTGCAGCAACGTCTTTTCATTCCTTATTTTCCATCTAAAACGCCTAAAACAATAATCTTTTTAATAAATTCGACAAACCGAAAACCCTTTATGAGCATAGTTAATTTTTTAAATACCTATTTATCAATTCCTGACTGAATGTCAACGATAGAGTACCACCGACAAGGTCGACTGCAAAGCAAAAACCTTGTTTTGAAATCATTGTCCAAATGAAGTAGTTTTGTAACATTGAGTATCCCATATTAGCTACAGTACATAGTACACCGTTCGGTTCTGGAGTACTTTGAAATATCCAAACCGTGTTTAGTGGCAATCTGGTCTCAATTAGACAGCAAATAGGTATACCATATGGAAATATCCATGTACAGGTGAGTCGACTAATTTGCAAAAGAATTTTAGCTATTTTTGTCTTTCGAGAGGCAGGAAACGGAATACCTGAAATATTTCAACAATAAGTTTTCAAAAAATTCTAATCTATTTTTTTATTTTTAGGTCGTATTGCGTATTACCAGTAAGGTAATTCATCTCCATTTTCAGAGCACCATTAAGGAAGGATACAAAGTCATCAGCGGAACACGCCCAATCCCGATACCGTTCAGCAATAATAAGTCCAAAGGATGCGGTCATTATGCACAAATTTGTTTCCACTGCTTTGCTGTACATGACGTTTTTATCGTTCTTTAACAGAACCGAATTTGAAATTCGGAGAATCAATGCTAGACAAAACAAATAAAGCAATGAGGCACGAAATATATGTCCATATCTGGCTCCGGTTTGAGTGTTTCTCTCAATTATTTTAGTTTGGGCATTGTATGAAATCAACTGGCCAGCAATAATTGGAGAAATTTGATTTGCCCGAAGAAAAATGTTCAAAAAATTTTCAGAAAGAAGCATTTTGAACAAAAGATGACGAATCGGATTGCATGAATACAGCTAAGCTAATAAATAAATTTTCAGATAATTCACAAAACTAAGATTCGTCATTTTTTAAATTGAATTTACGAACACAAAATTGGATGAATAACGTACGCCTATTGTAAGTTCATTGTAAATGTCATGTTTAAAAAATGATTCCAAATGGATTATAAGTTTATCTAAGATATTTGGTTGACATTGTAGTTTTTACAATAGTACACGTGCCTGATTCAAACCTTAAACGAGCATAAATTATTTAAGTAATATTATCATTATCAAAATCCTTTTTGCGTTTTAAGTGTGTTTGAATTATTTTTCCAGAAATTTGATACAACTTGGGTTATATTTAATGATTTTATAACATTTAATTGACATCATATTCGAATTTAGATAGCAATGTGTTTTGACAGGAACATAACATAGGCAGTTCGTGGAAAATCAGGCATTGTGAATATCTTACAATGTAAACAATGTATCTTTCTCTGTATGTACTGAATTTAATAGATTTTCAAATAATTTTAATAAACATGCATGCTATAGATTTTTGGCTTGTAATATCCAGTAATAGGAATATAATTTATTCTAATTTCTAGCTTTATCGGTAGGCAAAGAAAAGTAGGCTATGTTTATTTCTTACGTGAGCTATAATTTGGTTACAATTTGAAACAATATGCCATTTATATTTCCTTATGTACCAATATATTCTAAAACATCCTTATTTTCGTTTTACTTCTTCCTGTTATCGTAAAATACACAAGGAATTTGTTCGATATTGAAGGTAAATATTTAATCAGAAGTTTTAAGTTCATTCTATTTTCAATGTTAGCCTGCTTTCAGAATGTTTCCATGTCTCAAAAATATATGATTTTGTCGTTGTATTTTAAGCTTTTCTCATCTGTAGTTCATTCTAAAATAATTTTGAGCCATTGTTTATGTTAGGGCACGTAAACTAAAGTTGGCGACGTTCACAAGACTTAATTTAACTATATTTATTCTCTCCAAAATTGAGAATAGTAACTGGATAAACTTTAAATGGTATTACAACTATTTCTCTTGACTCCGAGCTGAATAAGGTATTGACGTCACACAGGAAATTGATTCTGCTTGACGTCAAAATTAAAATGTCTGGGCTTGTCAAATTTTCAAGGACTCCATAAAAACATTATAAAAGTAATCCCACAAAACGCGCTACCATAAACAATGTTTTGATTTATATGTTTCAAATACATTTGTGTAGTTTGGATCATATTTTTGAAGTATTTAACAACGTGAAGCTTTAATACTTTTTCCTTTAGCTACTAACAATATAACGCGTGCTTTCGATACATGCTTTATTCAACAGCTTAAACTTGAGCTTAAATTTACAAATACGACAATTTATATTAAATTTCAATTATTCCTTACAATAATTTACCATCCTCATTGCACCAATTTTACTACTACATTACATGTATACAATGGAAAGCCAACGATGACATACATTCCTCTAGAAATTAGACAAGTCAGATAAAGCCATAATCTTAATATTTTGCCATTAAAACTTAGCTGATTGTTTATATCATGAACTTTATTTCGATTATAAGTTGGAACTTTATCCCAAAGTAACTTTTCAGCTGTCCTCCTTTATTTAAGAACATCCTATTCGTCATCCTCCGTCTGATTTGTATCTTGTTTTAATATTGCTCACATATTCAGGGGATGGTTCCTGTATTTAAAGTTAATATTTATTTACAAGGCTTTTACAGCATTCCCACTTGAATTTCAGGTAATTTTAAGAATTCTTTCCAGTTTGAAACCAGCGTTCGGGCTTCGTATTTACCACGTGATAAATATGCTGGTAAATAATGGTACATAACGCACTGTGAAATGAAGCTTTTATTGGTAAATGGTAAATATGGGAAATTCATTGTTTTCGTGCTGTTTCGTCTGTCTGCCGTGCTACCAAAACAGGCAGCAGGCTAACCAAATGACTATGGCTGTGGCAAAAGACAACAAGAACACGGTGTGGTGCACTGTGAAGTTGAGTGCTAAAGATGCATATTATGCATAAGTTTGGTGTTCACTTTTTTGCTGTTGGACAAATGGTTGGTTGGTATGACAATGCCAGAATAGCTTAAAGTTTACTGAAAATTAATGTGTGATAATTAAAAAATGACTAGCGTGATCCTATATAGTTAATTAACATTTTTCGGGTGAACCAACTCATGATAAAAAGTAATTGTTTGGCTAAAATTTTGAAGGTAGTTTTCTCAAAAAAGTCAATTTAATTATATGTCAAGTATATGTTAAATTTAATTTAACTCTTGAAAATAAATTCTATCTTATAATTTTTTAGTATATCAGTTAGTACGATCCATTCAGCTTGTTTTCCACCTGACACCTGATCTGGGTACGCTGCAAGTTCACTCCAAGATGGATATCAAACTGAACATAAAACTAATTTGGCTGCGATGATGACGGATGCATTTGAAAATGCTTCATATGACGTCTATTTTTCTGATGGCGTCGCCACCTGTGTCAATGGGGACACCGGAAATGGAACTCGATGCAAAACCGTAGATGGAGGAAAAGAGGCAAACAACAATTAATTATCAAATTTTAATTATTTTTTCAATACTATGCATGCTGTATGGTTAATTAAGAATAAAACTGGTGATTGGCCGGAAACAGCAAAAATGAAAAAGCATATATTGAAACCAAAATACTTTGCAACATTTTCAAAAGTATATCGGAAAATAAAAGTATTTAAAAGTGTTATTTATCTTAAGATTAATTAATATTTAAGTCTAATTAAGTATGTACTTTGCTGTCGACCCTAAAACAGTGTTTTTTGAAATTCCCACTATATTTCCCATTTCCCAATATTTACCAGCATTTACCACTATTTACCAGGTGGGAAGCATTTTGGCTCTTTGAGGTGGGAAATAGGGAACGTTGTTTGAAACATTTTCTGAATTTTGTGATACCCAGTACACATCAATTTATTATGTAATTTTAACATTGTTTGGGCATACTATATCAGTTTCGATACCGTTGCTTGCGTCGCACCACCCATCATATATTAGATTTTTTTTTGTTTAAAATGAGCTTACCCAGAAATTAAAAATGAATGGTTTGAAGTGCATGTGGCATGATAATTATAGTTCCATGCTACGTGTAAAGTCATTGCCGCTAAACAGGAATTTCTCGGACTTTCCAGGAATCAAGGGACCACAGTATACATTTTAGCTTACAAACAATTTCTTTAAAAATGCAGAAAGCATGAATTAAGCTCCGATTGCACTAACATTAACTGGTAGAAATACACATAATAAAGAAAACACACTTGCAGACATTAATTGCAAAATTGAGACATACTGCAAATTTTAATTCATAGATTATTTTGTCCCGTATTTTTCGGAAAAGCTTTTTAAAATTGAAATTTGAAAGTTTACGCAAGGCTAAACCTATTCCTTAAAATGTTTTCTTCCATACTATATGTCGAAAAAGGAGTACATTATAAAAATTACAAGTTTGATTCAATAATGTTTTCAACATCTTTAATATATGACCAGTAGTACGTAATACCAGCTCATGCAATAAATTAAATCAATATCAAGTTTCAAGACTTATACTACTTCATTTATGTTCATTAAGTGCTTTTTTGCAGCACAAACGTTTAAAATTTTTCAGGAATATTTTGACATTATACGAGCCCATTTTGATCTTCAACCGACAAATGCAAAAATACCTTGTTTGTGGGAATATCAAAATGCACTTTACGATAAACAGTACGCAACCAAGAAAATAAACAAACAAACAAAATAATCCAACCGGAGACCAAAGTCCAATTTTTTGTGGTTGTTTCATCCCCTTGGTATTTTCAATTTTAACTCTTTTTGCAAGCTCAAATCGTCCTGTTACGGCTTTCATACTATTCAGTTTAACTAAAAGTCCCATTTCTTCAAACTGCGTGCATAATCCCATAAATCTCTTAGACAAGTAGCCCCATATTCTCAAACTTATCCTTAGCATTAAAGGATTATTCTCTTCCATGCTAAATCCTTTACAAATGTATTTATCTTCCATAAGACGAACTTGTTCCCCTATTGCACCATATAATGCTTTCCCATAAATTTCATCAAATGCACTTATAAATAGTACCTTGTTCTGAGTAGCTTCTTTCAAAAATAACGGAAAGCCAAACTTTTCTAGCTTTGTGATACTTAAATTGGCGGTAACAACATCTAAAAAGTTTAAACCAAAGAAAAACGTTTTAATCTGTTTTCGAACGAGTTTCGGCATCATAAAATACATTATAGGTAGAAAATTCGCGAAACGATGGGGAACACCAATTTTGTATCCGTCTTTCAAAAGTTCTGAGAATGTTGGGAACTTAGCTAATGCCATATATTCTGATGATATACTGCTTTGATACGAGGCTGAGAGTATAACCATTGACGTCATCCAAAACCATGCAAATTTCTTGCAATGGTCAAATTGACATGATATTTCGAAAAAGAGAAATAGCATGTCTAAAGCTTTCAAAGCATTTTGGACTAAAAAGTAATACACAGTTATTAGAGCAAATAGTAACAACCATACATACTTATCTACTGCAGTAATTATGCTATAGTCAAAACTGGTCAAGCTGGCAATATTTTTGCAGGCAACAACTTTTTCATATATATCTGAGTGACTAAAGTAAATAAAGCCACGGGTTTCAAGAATATTTACAGGTAAATCTTGAAGCACATTTTCTCCAATAACTATGTGTAAAAACCAAGACGCCGTGGCCCATTCCATGTCTGGATAATCCATTAAATCAGCTGTAATTGTAGCATTTAAGATGGCTTGGATTGGAAAAAACATTAGAATTCCTGGGTATGGACATTCACTTATTGCTTTTCGTAGTAGTTTGCGGTCATTTTTGTTATGGGATAAGATATTGAAACATGATGGGCTTAAATGTGAAGCAGAAAATCCTTGGATCCGGTCGGATAAATTCAGTCGAATGTATTTGTTGTACCCCTTGTTATTATAGTAAATGTGAACACTAATCAATTTGTCCTGATGAATTGATTTGCTGTATAAATGAAATCGTTGAGATTGATGACAAAAATAACATAGTATTAATATGTTTGAGCTTTGGTTATCAAAAAATAGAATACCAGCTTGAAACGGTTTAATGTTCTTGTAGTAAACCAGATTGAAAAATCCGTGAAAAATATCTGTTTGGCTGTTAATGTCAACATGTATACAAAATATTACACTGTCAGATGTTCCAAATCCAGAATTAGAAACTGCAGAAACAACTTCTAAAAATGTTTTCAGATATAGCAAAAATACTATGCAGTATGAACTTTTTCGCTTGTCAGCAAATTGCAAATACCCCTGAGTCCAACCAAGATCAATTTTAGAAATTGAGAATGCAAAGATTTTGTTATCGTAATAAGTGTAGGTATTTGTAATCTCAGAGTAACCTTCAATTTTAATAACATCATGCTTTCGGGTTTCTTCTTCAGATATAATATTAACTAAGCATGCAAAGTTTAGTTTTACAGGAAGGCTTTGCACTACGTTGTACTTTAAAGTACAAAAATAAATAACTACTCTGAAAATCGAAAGAAATTTCATTATTTTTTTATACATTTTTCATGAGAATTCGGATAGTTTACCTGTGTACAGACAGTTCAAAACACAACTTGGTTGGCAAATCTGTTGTGATGCAAATTTTGTCGAATATACTGTTGTACATAATTTAAAATATAATAACGACTTATGTTACAATAACACTGCATTTATTATAATTATCTTAATAACACTAAAATTTTGTTTGAGACAAACGACTCGGAAAGCGGAAAGCAAAAGCTTTGCGGAAATTAACTTGTAATTTAATGACGTTATATGTGGATAACAGATGAGAGTGTGTAAAACATATGACATTGTTGCTTGTTCTTAGCATTGTGGAGCATAATATTACATCGCGCCACATAATTTTAGTTTGAAAAACACTTGGAGAAAATTTTATGTTGTAACACACTATGTAACTATTAGAATTTCCCGTAATATTATGCCAACTTTATATAAATTGTGAAAGTTTATGGCAAAGTGTCGGAGCTAAGATAAGTACTCTAGGGTTTCAATTAATATTGCGAAGGTGAGCAATTTAAATTCTTGACAACCCAGTTACATTTCTAAAATATAGAGGAAGTCCGTTGCTTAATTGTATTGCAAAAACGTGTCGAAAACTTTATTCATAGCTTACCACAATCCCATCTGTAAATAGTTTACTACAAAAGTTTAAAAAATCGATGATACTTCTCTTAAGGATCATGCAAGCATAATTGCAATGAAAAACCTATTCTTAGCTGTAAAGACTTGAAAATAAAAATGTTAACCTTATTGAAAATGCAATAGTACATATTACGATAATTACGAGAAGGGAATCCAGTGAAAAACATTTTCAATTTTTCATATCATAAAATTACTTTCCCGAATGTCTGAGACAAAAAGATCCCAGATCTTCACATTTAGAAATTTGAACTGTTCTTAGAGCTCATTTTTATACTCTAATGCAAAGCAATGAAATTTAAATTTTAAATTTGATTTTTTATCTTTAGTAAGTTTTGATAGGTTCGGAAACATAAGTGGGTTTCCTAGTTATCAAGTGACTTAATTTTGTTATTAATCAATTTTTAAAACGAGAATTTAAGCAAGACTTATTCAATCAAATTAAAGATCCTATGTTGATATGATATGAAATGAGTTGGAATAGTTACTATAATGAGTAAGTTTTTCAAATATAAATATGTGTTTAACGGCCAAATAAATTCATACAAAACAAATCCATTACAAAACTACAGTTGAATTGTATTTATTTTATACAAAACCGATTTAAATTACCGTTTTGTAATTAAAAATACCTTAAAGGGATTTAAACTGCTAACAATATGAACACTCTTATTTATTTCTGAAATATTGTAGCGATATTGTATGCCATAAATACGTGTGTATGAAAGCTTACCTTTGTGTGAGTTTGTGCGTACACGTTTTTGTACCAAAAATATACAACAAGCTAAAATTGAAAAGTCACAAGCATACTCACAAGATTATTGACACCAACATCACACCATTCCAAAAACATGCTTTTGTTTGTTTTACAAAAAGGATGCGTACCCTGCAAAGTAATTGGCATAAACGACTTAACACTCTTAAACAACTCTGATTTTCTACCAGAAGAGCACAATAAGTTAAACTTATATTCTTTCCATTTTGAGTCCATTCCGTCAACTAAGTAGCATTCCATAAAAATTAAAACATTGGCCCATATTAACCCCACCACCAGTAGCATTGCTAAAGAAAATGACATAACCGATTCCAATAGAGCATCTCCAGCTTTGATTAACGCAAAACTAGCTACAATCGCCATAATAAGTAAACCAGCACAGTGATAAGCACATCTTATAGTTCCAATTATAATGTTACATGACCTTGTCATTAGTTGAAAACATCTATAAAGCCAAATTAGTGTTTCTGGTGAAGTTTTTCCCAAATATTTAGTTTCCAAGATCTTGCTTGATTTTTTTGTTGTGAAATAGGTGTCCCTTTTACTCTTACATGTTGCTCCATCAATCCAATATTCAACGCACAGGTTAATAGCAAGCCATAACAAACAATGGCTTGCAACAATATTTAAAAGTGCAGTAACAGTCCAAACTTCTAAAAGTAGCCATAACCAGATAAATGGAGATTTTGGACTAACTTCTATTTCAAGTACAGATTCAATTAGTTTGTGAACAGGATCGGAAGGATGGAAAAGTGAAACGGCAAATAATATTGGTAAAATGAATGGAACAAAACATGTGAAGCTAACATAAGCTTCCAATCTCGTGCTAACGTTTTTGCGATAAATTGGAAACATTCGTTTTAGCAACGCGTCTGTTTCAAAAATACAGTTCATTAGTTGAGCCATTTCTTGTCGATACTGTATTGCCACTGATTCAACTGAAATAACCATTGTAAATGCAAGCCAAACTACTAAGCCAGCGACTAGAAATAGTAGATCTTGTTTGTAGGTATTTATGTGGTTTGTATTTTCCGGAATCTCGTCGGGAATATCGGGGTCAACAAAAAGTGTAGATATTAAATATATCGCTAGGCTAATTTGAAATGACTGACCAGCAAAGTAACTTGTGTGCCAAGTAAAGTACCGGAATGATTTGATCTCAACGAACTTTTTTTCCTCAATATTGTAGTAAAATCCTGCCGACATTGAATAGTTTATTAGAGGACCTAACCTTAAGGCTATAGTGGACTTGGTTTTTTCGGTTAACATGGTGACCAAAATCTAGAGGCAGTAATGTATGAAATGACTGAACGTTTAAAACTAAAGGAACCAGCTAGTCGTTGAATCGTCTATTTTTTAAGTTGTTATGCATAAGTTAATAGTTTGTATTTAAACTTTGCTGATTGTCATATTATAAATTAATGGGACAGAAGCTTTCAACTTTCAAAAACAAAAATTGTAAACCGGCGCCAATTTGATTATGAGTTTGATGAAATCATTTCGTGTAGAGTCTGAGTTTAAAATTAAATGGACCTTACGTTCATCAAATTTATTAAATACTCATTGATTTAAAAGTATAATACCATAATTGAATAATTCGATGGAAAATGTAGGCCATGTTTAATACAATTTCGTGATCGTTTTTATGTAAGACAATTAACTACGAGGAAAATTCAATTAAATAAAAAATATTGGAAATGAGTATATTCTCCGCGTTCTATTTTTGTATATCCTTCTTGTTGAAATTACTGATGAAGTAATAAATGTAAAAGCAATGATAGTTTCAGCACAATTATTTAGTAAAACATAACGGTATAATTAACTAAAGTTCATACGGTTGAATGACAACCATTTTAAAATCACAATGTTCCCGTAGTACTTTTAAACGATTTCCATAAAATTTTACGAAACCTTCATCAAAATAACGAATGATGGTTATGCATACGTCATTTGAGGTTCAGAACATTGTGAGATAATATAAAATAATGAAATTCATGAAATCCACTCATATAAAATATTAGTAATAGATTAGAATGTCATTTGCTTGACTAAATGAATCAACACCTTTAGCTTGGAAGCTGAGGAAACATGAAGATGCAAGAGCTAAGGAACCCTTCATAATGAAGTAGCTTTTTGGAGGTAAAGTAATAAATACTATCACGTTTAGTAGTGTGAGAGATTTGGCTTTCGTATAAAAATTCCGGTTTGTATGTTTATTATAATGCATTTAGTTTAATGCATACCTGCGGGATTTTTGAGAATAATGAGGTCCCTTAACAACACTGGCAAAGAGCATTATTAGTTAAATATATGTGGCTTGTTGATTGAGTACTGTAAAGCCGATCAAATCCAATAAAATATGTAAGAAACATAAAGGAAATTCATTGAACCATATATTTCTACTAAAATAGCATATTTTAACACAGAGCAACTTTTATCCGTATTTGAAATCATTTGAACTGGAAAGATCGAAGCGATGAAACAATTATAGAAATATCTAGTTACATATTTGTTATATTTAGCCTTGCATAAACAATATTCGTTAGAACAATGTTGCATTATTTACATGAAGTGCAAAATCTTGAGCCTAGCCACTAAAAAGGTTTTGTCAATTATCGACGGTCGCATAATTTTGTGTCGAGAAAAAATCTTCCTTTAATGGGGGTTTATTTTAAAAAGAGTTTTCATAACGCTGAATTATAAAAATGGCATAACTATAAGGGCAAAATTTAACTCAATTAGTTGTTATTAAAAATAATTTTGGGTACGACGAGTGATAAGGTTTAAATAATTTATTTAATCCAACGTTTCGATTTGTTTACACAAATCCTCATCAATTAGTTGTATTTAAGTAAATGAAGAAGTCACTGTAATTTGCTTCCGAATAAAATCATCCACGAAGCTCTAGAGAAGTCTTTGGGGGGAATAGAAAATCATGCATTCCATCACATTGCTCTAAAGTTACACATTAACCATCACAAAAAAGTACTTTTGGCAACACTTTGTAAAAAATATAGCTCTTAGGAGACCAAATTTTTTGCATCATACAATTCCAATAAGAAATACATTCATCCATTATGTAATACGCTAACACAAAACAGTTGTCACCTTGAAAATGGAAATTTATTTCATCGAGTTATTGAGTAATTGCAGGTTTTCCAGTATTTAATTTTAGAAATTAATTAGAAGTGAAAGTTTTTTTACATTAATGTTTAGACGTACATTTATATGCTATTTTTAATAGAACAGCCTTGAGAAATGTATGTACGTAAGCCTCAGCATTGGATTAATTACCTTATGACACGTGTGGTAATGAGTTTAATTGGAAATAAAACTTTCCACTTATGGACTATTAGTAAAAGAACTATATTCGTAAAATGTATGCTGTATATTTGCTTTAAAGGTTTTTTGTTTAATCACTTTCATTTTCATGTAGATGTAAATGTTTTGTTATGGTTGTCATGCGGTCTCTTTAATTTGAAATAACAATCACATACACGGTTGCAATCTGTTGCAAAAAGTAATTGATTTAATTCAGTATGCCAATTTCAAAAGTAACGAAATTATTCATTTATTCTTAATTTAGCTTAACCAAAACAAAAGGATGATGAAACGAATACAACAAGTGAAATTCGTCTATCTACACACATTCGTTTTTATACTAAACTGGTTCCCAACTGGGCTTGGCCTATTTCTCTACTGAGTATTCAACCGGCTGTAATGGACAGTAAATTACGTCAAATATCTTACTCAACTTGTGTTTCTCAATTACTCTGTATTGGTTTTGTGCCCATTAAGTTACGTATTGTTAATGGAGGACATGTCTATATTAAATATGATGTTCCCATGCTTCCAGAAGAAACACGTTATCACGTTTTCTAGTAGTTCATTCAATTATCCACACAGTTTAAAGCAAATTCTCTATAATGTCATTAGTAAATAAAGCCGGTATTCCAGTTTTTGCTTCAACTTGAACAATTCATCATCGGCTGAAATTACAAAAAAAACTTTAGCATCATTGTGCTATATTATTTTGTGAACACATTTCAACATGTTTCTTAACAACGAGCGCAAATTAAGTAAATTTTGTTTCAAGATTCATGAACCTTAAAATCTCTTATTTTTTTACTGATGGAAAATCACTGCATCATTCCGATCCAACCAAGAAGACCAATGTTAATACCTGCTTTTCGACTACAATTTAGGTGTAATTTGTTTGTATACTGTATAAATAAAACGAGTTTGAAAATTAAGATAGTCAATATTTATACAATCATTTATCAATTATACTTTACTGTGAAAACGTTTTGAGAAAAAATCTAATACATGTTTGGTTTTTGATGTTCAATATGTCTGTATACAGTAATGTATAAAGACGAAACAAAAAACGGACATGAGTTCGTTCCTTTTAATAGTATCTGATTTAAATAGAAATGGTTCAGTGATTGTACAAGCAACAAAAACAAGCAGTACAAAATTGCTTGGGTCAATGTTCATCCCGCATATATGACCAAAAAAATCGATGATTGCAGTGCTTTTTGTAAGTATTCAATCCTGCTCAGAAAGGATCTTTCAATCTGAACTTTACAAAGGTCAATATCAATAAAGGAACAAAAAGTAAAGAATCTCTAGTTTTTAACAAGTTTACAATGAATTCCCTCAAGCTAAGTTACTTTTTTGTCCAGATGGTATCCGTAGAATTAACAAAAGAAAATGCAATATGTTTCCAGGAAATGTAATTGAAAATCTTTTATTCGATTTAACATCAGGATGCGTAGTGTTATTGCTAGCAAGATTAGTAGTATGGAATGGCAGTTTGAATATTATTACTTACACACTATTATTTTTCTGCATTCTATAATATGAAGCCATCAGAATCATGTTTGTGGAGATTTTGATGGAAAAGCAAGAGTTCAAGGCCAGAAATCTGTACTATCTATTTTTTTGTAAGCAAGAGGATTCTATACAAAGCATTTAATTTGTGTTGAAAGAATTAGAAGCGGTAGTAATATACATTCATTATTGACAAGGATTCTCATGTATTGTATTACAAGATACATATCATTTGTCCAATATATATTTACTTACTATACATTGACCTATACAATGTATGGTACAATCTATACAATTCGCATTTTGTAATTTCTATCTATGCTAATAACCTTTTTTCTGCTTTTCATAGATGTCGAAATCTTGTAGCATCTCTTTCGTCGAATCAAAAGTTATTTTCGTGAAGTCAATTAGGAAGTTAAAGGGACAACCAACAGAGAGCGTGGTATAAAACATATATTAACTTATAGAATTAAGAGCATGATTTATAATAAATGACAGCACGATTTATAATAAATGACAGCATGTTTAGCCTTGGTGTTTTTAGTCTGGTGAACTAAATATAATTGAGTAATCGGTAGCACAATTAAGTTTCATGCAAAAATATCAAAGCTGTAATTTTCATCTGAAAAATGCTATGCTATTTGTTTGTGAAGCATCACAGAGAAAAAAAGAAGATCTAGTTAACCCCTACTTTATAATATTATATTCAACAAGCAACAATTTTCACCATCGAATTCCAACAGAATTTGCGACCTCAGAGCATTATTCACATTTTGAATGACGGTATCGCAAACAATACGAGATGGAGGTTACCATATGCTACAAAATTCCATAGCAACATAGTAAAAACTGGATTTCACAGTAAAAAATGAAATTGCAAATACAAATAGACTTTTTCACATTATGCTCAAATATAAATGCATATATATATATATACATATTATGTAAGTTCATTCAAACCATCACATATACTGCGAAGGTAGCACAAAAGACTTACATTGCACAGAACAATTTTTCAAAGCAAATGTTCACCGCCAAACTTGAAAGCAATTCATCAGTACATATTTTATTGCGTCATGGAATCATATAATTATAATTGTGTATAATTATACAATATCCAGTAGATGCTCTCAGCTTTCAGTTCACTAATTCTCTCTCTCAAAATTATAAATTACAGGTCTATAAATCAAACTGATAATTAGTAAATTACGTGGCATATACAAATAAGTAAAACCATAACTTGGAACTAAATTTTTGCCTCGAACACCATTCAGACACCTGAGACTCTCCACAAAGCTCTACGTTATGGATGTTGTCTCATTCTAGAGAAATGATTTTTGTCTATGTTTGTACTAGCTGTTGATAAAAGGATAATACTTTCCCTAGGCGTAATATTAACAAAAACCTATTATTTTAGGCTGGGATTAAATAACCAGCCAATTAATTTATACGGCTTCATTGTCGCTTGCAGTTAGTAATTTGAACACTAATAATACTAATTTAATTATAATAACTCGCCGCTATATTTCCAGTCTGTTGCTCAACCTAAAATAAAAGTTTGTACTTAGCTGACTGAAGCATTGACGCTTTCAGAAAATTTAGTTGATATGTTTGCATTAAAACCTATTGAGCACAAAGAAGTGTACAAGTTATTTTGTTTCCAACTTTTATAATTGATTCTTTTAAATAAAGGCTTAGGTTTACAAAATGTCCATCAAATGAAAAACTATAAAACTCAAAGGATGTATACTTATTTGTTTGCCATACTGACGTGAAGATCAAAGTTCGGGGGAAATCGCGATTTATTTGCTACTTGCGTAAAAAATAAACAAAAAGATATGTTAAAAGGAGTAAAACCTGCAACTGATTTTAATACTCTAATAAGATGCTAAAAGTTAGATACCATAAAAATATGAAGCTCTTGATGAATTATCAAACAAATAAAAAAATTGTGTGTCATTATTACAAGATGATACTTTTTAGCTAGATATTATAATTTTGGTTATATCGGGAAATTGGCTAATCTGCTTATGAAACCTGATAATTTAAAAGGTTTAATTCCACATTCAGTAATTTCACAAAGAAATTTATTGAATACAGGGCTTGTGATAAACTATTTTTCTTTTAAGCGTTGATCTTCTTTCATTAAATTAAGTTACAGTTGGATCACCAAGATGTTATTTAAGTATTATTACACAATCCAATTTTCTTGAACTTTGTACTTATAAAGCGATATAAGTACAATGTCTGTTTCAATTTGGTAATTTCGAGAAATATGTTATGCAAATCCAATTAACATTATGAAAATAACCTTAACTATAAAGTGATATTTATTAGTATAAAAGGAAATGTAAATTGAATACATAGTGATAATATTACCCTTATTAAATACATTGTAACCTTTAATAGAATTTCAATGCTCAAATTTTCTGTTTATTAGGGAAAGTTAAGAGTGGAATTTAGGTTTAAGTAAATACATGTATGGATGTATAAGTTTGCTTTAATATTTATATGTGAAGGCCCACTGAATATTTTGGACACAAATATTTATTCTTGCTTAGAATTTTAAATCGTTTATAGTGAAGATTAATTTTTTCATCGTAGTTAAAATTTTAGTTTTTTTGTCTGCCGTCTGCCTGTCTGCCTGCACTCTAACGATGACATCCTTCAATTGATTCTCTTCAAACTTGACACAAAGACTCCTCAGGAGAAGGGCTCTATCGCTGGTAATTTCCAGGGTCAAACCTCGTTGGTGGCAGGAGAAGTTCAGTTGTATCATATTGGCTTTGGGGCTAATTTTGTATTACATATTTTGATAGAAGCTTTATAGTAGATCATTTTTGTCAGGGGAACACAAGTCAAATCCGATCAACGGGGTCACTACGAGTCAAAGCTTCTCTTTAACATACGTAGGGAATTCCAAAAGAATCCGACCAAAGTTAAATTTAAATATCTCAGCAAGTTTTTGGTCTATAGACTATAGACCGTATTGTAGTATGATTTGACAGCCAAGTTTCTAACTTAAAAATTTGCAAAACGATTTTTTTTCTAGCACTTCATAGTTTGTAGTAGTGGGTGCATGTTCAAAACCCGACTTTTTGCCGAAAATTTCCTATATGTTTTTCAACTTGACATAAGTTCACTAAATGATAGCATTTAATCATAGTCCATGTCATTAAATATTCGTATAAGGCAGACGTTTAATACTTGGAAACCATTAGGTCTGACATGCCGACAGCTTTTTATATTCAAAATTCATAGGTGACATGATTTTCACTAAAATTTGATTTTGCGCAATCAAGCGTATTTATTTGCTTGTTTTTGAATTATTTTTTTCCTTTCATGAACTGTTATTTTTGCACTTGGTTAGCAACGAAAAATCCTTTTACAGGTTTTTAATTTGGATTGTTGGCTATCAAATCACATCACGATCCAGTTTATAGATCACCATTTTGTCGAGATATTAGAATTTAAAATTGGTCGGATTCTTTTGGAATCCCCTACGTACTTCATGACATGTCTTCACCACAATTAACATATGTCGTCATATGTTCATCAATTCATCTTCGTGTTTTCATCATGTCTTTGATATGACTTGCTTATATAAATTCTTGCGAATATGAAGCATAAATTATGTCCCCACGCATCTACCGTGATGAATGCATTCATAAAATATTCAAAAGTAAAATTACTTACAATTAAGGCGCTGTGTGTGGGTGTCTCGTTCTATAAGCCCTATTAAAATCGGCGATAAAATGAATAGCATCTATAGTACTTTAATGCGTTTATACATTTTTAATTATACTACTTACTTAAATAATGCATATATTGTGAATTCTGAAAATCTAAGAAGTAGAGTGGATGTAATGATCATCAAATTAGATCTTTTTAAGTCTATTTTTCTTTTCCTTTCACCTCGTATCATACTGTGAACAACACAGTTTTAGTAATATTTTATCCCTGTTAAAATTGTAGGGATTTAAATGTACACATCAGTGTTTATAAAAACCTAGCACATCGTTTGGACAGCAGATATCAACGAAAGTAAAAACAAACGCGTTTTTCTAATCGGTCGTATTTATGGTAACGTATTAATTAATTTTACACAATTTGTTTTAAAGGAATTTCGCATAAAGAACTGTAACTCTCTCAGTAACGTAGTTGGAATAGAATATTTTACTTGTAATTAGCACATTAATTCTAATAGCACTTCCAACAAAACATTTGCTTTATTTTACTGAAACCACTTAGAAAAATTAAAACTTTTATGCAAAAATGAGTCTGTTAACATTTAATGATGGCATGTGTTCATGAGAATTAGCGCCGAATTTTATTTAGAGAAAAGTTTTTAAGCTTCAAGCATCTTTCATAAGAACCCAGAAATGCTAAAGGTGTAGTCGTTGCATAAACGTACTACCATCACATTAACAGGATAATTTACAAATATTACGAAATGAGATGGGAGAATTATTGATCTCTAAATTAGTAAATGGAAATAAATAAAATGTGCAAAAAAACAATTATTTTTATATCAAATTACATAGTTTATTGCGTATTTACCAAGTATTGGGATTTTTCGCTTATTTATTTAGTTGTGAGTGCTAAAATTTGTAATTTTAGTTCACCAATGTAAAGAAATAAAGTATAAATCACTTAACAATAGAGTGTTCTACTTTTGATAATGCGATTTTTTGCGATGCGAAAAAAGGATCATTATAATGTATACCATCTAATGAAATATTTATTTGCATTAAGAATTGAACAATATATACAAAATGTCAGTCAATTTTTCCGTCTTTGCTTTGAGTGGAATGAAATCTTTCATGTGGTTTTATTCAAAGTCGAAAATATTTTTGTCATTCTGTTTGATTACTTTTGATGTTAAAAGAGACCAAGAAATTGACGTCGAACCCATATTTAAATCTCATTTTCTTAAATTGAAAGTCACAAGTCACATACGCATATGTATGAAAAATCTACTTGTTTTTTATTGTAAATTGTGCACACAAAGTGCAAATATCACGGACAAGATCAAAAGATTTTCAAGCAACAGAAGCAAAAACCCCAGAAATTTTGTTTAAACAAAATTAATTAAAACTTGAAACTTGTGTCATGAAAGTGAAATCAAACAGTTATTGGAATTGTCGTAAACATTTATTGATGCAGTTTATAAACTATGGCCACACTACAGCAGCTATATACCATACAAAACACACAACAATTTTAAAGTAAAACCAACAACTCAATAAAGCTGTTACAAATTGCACATGCACATCAAGAGAAAATAATATTCATACAAGCTGTTGTTACAATAAAATGAATATTTGGTGAACATAAGCCATGAAAAATAGCCTAAAATGATGCCTGTTGAGATTTTATACTTGTTATTTACGAAAAATGTGTGTAGAAAACTTTATATGCGGACTATTTAGTTAGATGCGACACGGCTGATTTGAGGAAAATTTTCGCCATGTTAATCAAATGTGAGTTACTTTATTTCAATAGCAACAAGCCATCCTTGCCGCTTCCCCATTTTGGTACTTCCATTCATATAACCACTGTAAAAATGAAAGTCTCTATGAAAAACGTGTTGAGAAGAAAGCTTTCTTGTATAACGACTGCAATGAAAAAAAGAATACGCGCTCAGAAAACCAAGCTCAGTCGTTTTTCGGATGCCAAACCGATCACTTCACTGTTCCAAGTTTACGCATCACAGGGAGCCTGCCTGCTTTCACATTTCGTTTTGCCCCTTTACTACTGAAATAGAAATAACTTTCACTGTACTCTACTTTTGCTTATTATTTCATAGTACTGCAACAAGAAGTTATGCAGAAGCGAAAATCAAGAAAATGTCTACTTACTATCTTGACTTTGTAAAACATACGTTAAGACAAGGATTAAAAATACACGTTTTTTATTTACATTTCTGAATGGACCTTATATAAATTCTCTAAATGTAAAACAAATTGACTATTAAATTATTATTTATTTAGTGAAGGTAACATAAAGTATACAAAAATACATCTGTAAGTTAACCATCAAAATATATAGTTGTTGTGCGGTTGTTATCTTCGAGTTTCCAGTTCTAAGCTTGACTTTTGAAATTAAAAAGGATTCAATGTGAACTATTTTCTGAATAAATATTTATATGTGCCCAGTGTTTTAATAAAATTTGTTCATTAATATGTACATACATATATTAGTATTTTAATACATGTAAATTAACAAAAATAGTGCAACGACCCTGTTTTCTGCGACCAATAAACTGTATATTTGACGTAAAAATTTTCCGTACATATTACACGTTACCGTTCGTTAAAAACGACACAGCCCAACGAACTCCTGTAGACTTTCTAAGTTGAACTTGTTGAGTTATAAGCAGTCTCTTTGTACCGAGGAGAAAGTAATATAGAAGCTCTCACAGAAAACCAAGCTCAGTCGTATCTTGGCCATCGAACTGATCACTTCAAAGTCGCACATTGCATTTGCTGTGATAGCCTCTATACTTTTACTCACGTTTCGCCCCACAACCATCAGGATAACAATTTTAGCAGTTCTCAAAATTCTCCTTATTTTTTGCAGTGCTACAAAAAAAGTTAAAAAACTTCGAATAAATAATAGTCTATCTCAGTTTTGTAACTAAAATTTACCAACATGAAAATCTACAGTTTCTTTAGACTATTTATTTTCCTTGTTGCATTTAGCATGGTTGAAAGTACCAATTCGATAAGTGACTTTAACATGAGCACTCACTATGATATTATGGACTGGACCAACTTAAGCTTAAATTTCACCACCAACAGCACAAAAAGTGAAAGTTTAATTTTCACTGAGGATGTAACAGGTTTCTTAAGCGTTTTGGAAGATCAACAGAACCACAGCTCAAACTTTTCAAATCGAAACTTAACCATTTTGTTTATTTTTTCCGCGGTTGCTTCTCTCAGTGTTTTAATTAATTCAAGAGTGTTTTACATTGTTTTCATTTCGTCCAATCGTAGATCCAGGTATGCATACAGACAATATAAATATTATATTTAGAAATAATACCATATCTTTTTATTCATTATGGTATTTTGATTATATTCTTCTAAAGGCCAGCTAACGTTTTGGTTGCTCATATATCATTTGTCGTCATTGTATTTACCTGCGTATTCTACTTCTACGTTTTGGAAAAAACTAACGTGTTAAGTTTAACTGGACCTACAATTTGCAATGTTTTTGCATTTTTGAGAAGTAAGTTTGCACAACTTATATACTTTTTGACAAAATATATATTTTGAATTTCGAATATTAAAAAAATGGGATGTTGGGTCTATAGACAACATTTTCAACGTGTTCCCAATAAATGCGGGGTCCATAATTTGGATGCGTACAAGATCTGATGCAATCATCCTAAGAAAAAGTTTTGCATATCGGCTCATTGGCATAATGTGGACGATTACTATAGTTGGAAACATACCTTCAACATTCATGGTGGAATTTGTCAAAAGATCTGATAGTCAACTGGACAAGTGCAAAGAGGTAACATTTAATTTTGAGCATTAAACGTAAGTGTTGCATTGGTAGCGTATGCATACAATAATCTAGGAACGATTCATAGTATTGTGGAATTTCTACGTAATTTACACTAATTAGGGCTACTTTGCTACTGGTTATTTACTAACCCTAAGGCATTTTGGTTAATGATTTGTAAACAAACTGTTATAGCTTAGGGTTAGACGCATGACATTTTCTTTCGGTTAAGGTTAATGAAAAAAACAAAGATTGTGGGATAGAAGCAAATGTAGGTGACTATTAAATACGATAGTAAATATACATGTTTTATTAGAGCTAAATCCATTTGATATTAGCGTATGAATAACAACCTTGAAAGTATTTTCCCATGGTTTCACAAAACTCCACTATTTTAATAGTCAACCGAACATGGTAAATGTTTTCCAAGGAATAGAAATATTTTTAAAACGAACAGGTAACAATTTAGTAAAAGAGCTAACCAGAATTCTACCGTGTAATTGAATGGCTGACTTAACAAAAAAATACGAGGAAACGAAGGCTTTTATTTTAATAGATGTGTTGCAACACATTGCAATTCATATTGTCTAGGGCTATATTTTACGCTAGCTTCATTGTTTCTCAATACCCTCCACGTGTAAATTATTTTAACCAATATTTGGAAAATATGGTAACCTAAGAGAAATGTTTGACGCATAAAAAGGTTTGTGAGCTAATTTTTTTTGAGTCTGAGTAGTCGAACATTTCATTTCTGAAAATTTAAGCTTTGTTGCTTTCTGTGAATATACAGAGAATGTAGACGTCCCAAGACTTCAATTTCATAAAAGCTTTGCACTTTTGCATCAACCACAATATGTATAAAAGGATATCTTTTATTTTGTGAACTTGGAAATTGCTATAAGCTATGGTTTTAATATATAGCACGATACTACTGCATAAAAACTTGCCAAGTAGCAAACCAATTTGATTTGCAAACAATTTCGGAAGTTTAGGATGGCGTAAAATTAAAGAACGCCTACTATATGTCATTTTAATGATCTAGTTATTTTTCTTGTGATCTTGAACTTGCAAATCTAATGTAATTTTAAATATAGTATCTGCGTCGCCATATAACTGTCTGAAAAAGTGCTTTGGAAGCGTACAGTGTTTTCACTTCAAAGACATTTGTAACTAACGAGTTTTGCATACCAAGTTAAAGGTCAATAAAACATATATGCGCAATTATGATGGAAATGAATACAAAATATCCTATGGTACTTTTTATCTTCTATTTGCTGCAGATACCCTTATTCGGTTCATTCGGAGCCACAATTGCTTACGAAAGTATGCGTTTTGTCTTGTTTACCGTATTAGTGTGTCTGTACCTGATTCGAGGTAAGTACGAAAATATACATCATTAATATTTAAAGGTATATGCGATTAACCGTCTAATTTACGTAATTTGTTGCATAAAATTTATAGCTACGATTAAAATAAGGTCATCAATACAATACATACGACTCTTAAAGGTAAGTAACTTTGCTACGTACTGTAATATATTTTTTATTTCATACGTAAATTCGGTTGCACAGATTTGATTAAAGCCGTCATTCATATTTCCATGAATGTCGTGTGAAATTAAAGTAATAATATCAGTAGTGTTTTCACTTCAAAATCAATTTATTACATGTTTATTTAGCTCGCCCGAACCGAAAGAATGATGAAACGAATGCAGCAAGTTAAGTTTGTGTACCTGCACACATTCGTTTTTATCCTCAACTGGTTTCCAAATGGATTTATTCTCTTCCTCTACAAAGTATTCAGTCGACTTGGATGGACAACAGATTACGCCAAATTTCTTACACCATTTGTTTTTCTCAACTACTCTGTATTCGTTTTATGTCCATTGAGTTACGTATTGTTAATGGAAGACGTACCCACTGCAAAAATATTCTTTCCGTGTTTCGGAAAGAAACAGAGAACCTACTTTGTAGAAAACATTGAGAACAATGGACAAGATGATGATCCACAACAGTTTGGTTGGAGAGTTGACCCAATGGTAAAACCAAATTTAGACGCAGTACCAATCGAAAAACCTGCAAGTTTACCCAAACAAACTAGAAAATGAAGGCGAAGAAGACCTGAACGTGTTTGACATTATTGAAATGAGTTTAATGACAACTGTTGGATATACTGCAACATCAGGAAGTTTGGCTGTTGCTGCAACCAAAATAAATTCAGTACAAGAACCGATCAACGTACAAAGCTCTTCAATACCAACAGTCCTGACACCAACTACGGCTGCTAAACTAAAAAGCTTTCAAGTTCAAATACACATGGAACGCGAAAAAGTACAAATCATTGAACCACAACAAGGTTGTAGTAAAAATTGTACTGTAGCTGTAGTTTAATGTTTTGTCGTAAAAAATGTTTCCTTCTATTGATACCCAGAAGGCATTAGAGTTAGTTAGTGTGCCAAACATGTGTGGTAGATATGCAAAATGTAAGTTTATTTTTATGCAGTAAGTAAATCACGTTGTTATGTATAATGTGTGACCTTGTACAAATAAATCAATAAAATGCGTCTCACTTTATTTGTTCTAATAAAGCCTTAATTATTTTTCTGTTTGTTCATTCAGCACCACTTCATCTATCGTAGTTCACAAACTACTTGATTGAGTTTCTAGGAGAAAGTTTACTTTTACGAAGACGAAAGTAATGCTAGTAACAGTTCCTTAGGGTATTTAATCGCTAGAGTCCTATTGGAATATAAAAATAAACCGATTTACACACACTTGTTTGTCATTCTTGACGTCAAATCCATGTAGCAATATTCTAAAACGCAATATCTACTAATGAGTTACTTGGCGATGAAAAATCATTTTTGATGATGAAAGCTACCGGATAAAAATAGCTTTGATGATATCGTGCGTATTAGACAGAAATATGGGACTAATTATACACCTATTTGAACTGCAAAAATAAAACATTGTTTACTTCGTAGAATGTCAAAACTTTATTAATCAACACGACCCACGCAATCACAGTCCTTGTCAAATTTTGCATTCGAATCTGTACAACACGTGTCCAAATGCTTATATTCCCAATGTAAATAAACGATTATTGGACTCTCTTTACTAGTTGAGTATTTTTTAACTCAGGTGTTTACTGCTTTTACCACAACAGGTTTCCACGATAACGGAATCTAATATTTAAGTATTTCGAATTCCGCTTACGAAAATAAAATTTAGTTAAGTAAACCTTTGACGCTAAATTTTGCCTGAACTCGGAGTTAAACTGTTGATTTCTGCGATTGAATACTGAAATGTAAAGGGTCTGTACATTAGGAAACTACAGGAAAGAAGAATGGAGGTTTTAAGTAACAACAGAGAATATTATGCAACATGTTTTGACTCTCAAGCTCGCCTAACTTTTTCAGATACATTTTTTATTCACGATCCTTAAATCATCACCACATATCTTCGATTATGTGGATAGAGATAATATCTTTGAACACAACTGATACATGGGGAAATGAAACTCGACTTAAAAACTACGCACGATTTTCATTAATTTGAAACAAAGAAAAAAATATTATTAGTGCAAATCCCTTCGTGAATTGGATTAGGTCTTTATAATGGAAAAAGTTTGCAATGCTCAAATTACCACTTTGCGTTTCAGTATTAGACACATTACCAATTCAAGTCGTATATTATATGTCCATATAAACCGTTACAATGATTGCGTTAGCGTGTGTGTATTTTCCATCTACTTTAGAAAAACGTTTTCCATCTATCTTTCCAAAGTTCAAGGTCTTAGTAGTGCAATTGAAGTGTTAGAACAAAAACCTGTTCCCTATCTATTTCGTTGTAGGCTGAGTAAATGAAAGCAAAGCAACGTGAGGTATCTATTAAACACAACTAGTATAGTTGGTGGACTTTTCTACCTTTTGTGATAAACAGCAAAACGAGAATCATATTGAATTTGATATCTATAGCGTTTCGATAACATTACGTTGGAGAAAACTTTCGTAACGTTATATTTTTGAAACTTGTTTTCATGGTATAAATTCAAGCATAAATTTTGATTTCCATATAACCTGCACTGCAAGCAGTTTCAACAGTAAAATAAGTAAACAGCCTGAGTAATCTACTTGTTTCGCAATTTCTAGAATATTTTCAGCAAGTAACTATGTATAGGGTATACTAATAGTAAGTCGACAAGTAAATATTGGTGTACGTGACGAAACTGGAAATCTAACTACGTATTTTCTGTCATTATCAGGAATTAAGTTTTTACTCTGCAATAATTATCAGATCACATTCTACAAAAGCATGCTAACATTTTTTTGTAGAATATTTTTAATCGAAAGTATGACGTACGAAAGAAAAGGTAAAAAATATTACCTCCATATTTTGTTGCACAAACGTTAAAAAACCATTAAATATCTGCCATTGCCATGTAGATTTGGTCCAGTCCAAGTAATCATAAAAAAGAAACATTAATCAGTACGAGAAACGGGTACGTACGTATGTTACAAACGATACTAAAATTGAACTGAAAAACTTTAAATTTTTTATAAGGCACTATTTGTTTTGTGTAGAAATAGATTTTGTGAAGATAAGTGGGTGACAAGTTCTGAGTATTTTATGATATCAATTTTGCGACATTAAACAACTCGTTTCCAAAAAGAGCCGTTGTAATTCTTTTGTCCAAGAAGATATCAAAACAAACGGGGAATAAACTAGTTATTCTGCAAAAATCACGTGCTCAAATGTCATTGTATAAAGTTACAAAATTGTTCTGTTTTGAATCGTAAAACAGTTTGTGCTGTGGCTATGTGAATAAGGCAAGTGATTACTTTTAAGTTATCTTTCATAAAACAAAAGTTCAGTCTCCGACGCACTCTCTCGAATGGATGCAAACAATATTTTCTCATGATTTTAAAAAATAAAGTTCCTGGGAAAATATAATGAATCAAATATGTTAGGAGGGTGACTCAATCCAATTTTCTAAAAACAAACAAGACTGGATGTTATTTTGTGGTATTACATTACTGATAAGAAAAAAGCTTAAAATAGATGATCGCGCTGAGTGTCAAATAAGTGTACGACTTCATTAAAAACACATGGCAAGGCCAATTTGTGAACTAGTTGCCACCATTTTTTCCGTTTGTTGGACATGGTAAGGGGAAAGTATGTGGTTGATATGTGGCCTGGAGAAAATGATGAAATGAAAGTGGAGCTGAACATAACAGTAAACATGATGCGCAGATGAATCAATTCATCGTAGTTTTTCGAATGGTTTATTTGTCTCTCAGGATAATACTGACTGCTCTAGTTTCGGATTTACTCGAACCAATTTTACTCAAATTTTGCAATCTTTTGGCCAAGGCTAATTAACTAGAGATTTACATTTGCATTGCGTTTTTTATGGAAAGTTCATAGTCAAATCCTATAAACAGTGGCCCTTTACATTTTTAAAATTCCCATGTTTGACTACGCTACCACCAGTTGTAATCGAACCAGAGGCAGAACCACATTTTATAAATGTTTCAGATTACATTTCATTATATGTCATCTGCTAAGCTAAAATAACCTACCAAAAATATTACGCAGCTAGTTATATCGCCTAAAGTAAGTAATTGAGGCATTGTAATTGTATCTGTTTTTTAAAAGTACTACTACGTCGTACCAAAAATAAAGCCTTTTGTTTGTAAACTTTTTTGTTTTCAATCTTTCCATGTAATCCTTTCGAACAGAGTGTACAATAAACAAAGCGATCTGTACGAATTAGTTTGGCATTGTTTGCTTTTCTCTGAGAATATCACTAGTGTGCCAAATGAGCATCGTTGTTGTTTTAGATCCTATCATTTTGTTAGGGCCCAAGGCCAAGCGCAATGTTTAAAGTATATTGTTTTCAACTAATAGCATTATAATATATTGTTGTAAGAAAATTTATACTGTGACGTCCTAGAGGAAAACATAAGACAATAAAATAATTAACATAATATATAAGGTATATAGGGTATACAGGGTATTAATATATAGAGATTATTGTATAACTATAGGAATATTTATTTTTTATCTTTCCACAATCGATTTAGGAACTCTTACTCTTTGTGAAGCATGTATGTATGATCTTAGCTAACTAACAGCTAATTTTTTTATGAAAGCAATTTTGTATGACGCAAAGAGTTTAATACTTCAACAAAATCAGTCATACGTTTTAAAAAAGTCTAAGTTTAATGCATTTTTCTAACATAATTTAATAATTGTGTACAAAATTAGCTTTGACGTAACTAGGTTGAAGAATAAGTTCTGTCATGAACAATTTCTTAGTAAAAGTGCCATGAAATTTGGTTTCACGAGAGCACGTTTTTCTTAGTAAACTTTATTTGATGTATTTTATACTACTTTTCATGGTGCCGGTTTATTCAAAAACAGTTTTAATTAGTTGACTGAGCCAAATGATTAGCCTAAAGAAAATTAAAAGTTGAAAATTTGGTGGTCATGTCACATTCTGCTGCTGTAACGTTGCTGTATTACTGAAAAGTCGAATTGTGTACTCAAACGAATATACTTAATGTCTTTATCACTGTAACTTTTTGACAAAGACAAATCATCCAAAAATTGACATTTTACATATTTTTTCTGAATATCTGTCATATATCAAAAGTATAAATAATCATATGATTATATCAAATATTTTGTTTAAATAAAAGCGTGAGACCAAGAAACCAGTACACGTGTTTTGACAGGACAATTGACAACATATTTATTTTTACTACTATGTACCTTCATATCACACATTACGTTATCCGAAAACGTTAGCCTGATTTTTGCGTTGTACTTTCTTTTAATTTAAATAATTACTTTTTTCCTTAAATAAATTTGAGACGAGCTGATGATTTTAGTTAAAATATGTAGGTTGAAAACACTCGTTTGTCATTTTGTAAATCTTCGTTTGATGTTTCAGCTAAATTTCTACAATTGACTAGTTTGGTGAACATCAATAAACATGTAAACGACACGTTGCTACCAACGAAAGTTGTAATGCACATGAGTGAACATATCGATTCTTGCTTTTTTAGCACAAAAATATCACGTACGAGATCAAAAGATTTTCAAAGAAAAAAAAGCGCAATTGATAAAATAGTACCACACTTTGCTTAAGAGTGGCAGACTACTGAACTAAATACACAAAGGATGCTAATGTAAAACTTACAAAGGAATCAGCTAAGTGAATCCGTGTACAAAAATTGCTTTAGTAAGTTGGCGATGCTACATCTCCAACACAGAATGCACACTTTTTATTATTAAATAGAAGATCAAGTTCAAAGTTAAGTTGCACTTTAATAAAAATACGAATATTCGGTGAACGTATGCTACGACAAATGGCTGTCACTTGAGCTACATTATTAAAGTACTCTGGTTGCAGAAAAAACGTCGTGTTTTCACGGTTTAGGCACCACGCTCTTGTTTATTCATGGACTTTAATGCCGTAGATTACATTACCGCAGGGGAAATGAAACGCCACATTACACATATTGAGAAAAACAAAAGAAATTGTATACCAAGTAAAAAGACAAACGGATACAAGGTCACATAACAAAGTAAGGTTGAACTTTTATTTGTTTGGATTAGGTTTGAAAAAGAACTACTAACAATATATTTGCTCGACTATCATTTGTTGTTGTATCATTGTACTGTAAGTATTCTATTGCTTCAACTTGCTAAGCTAACCTAAACCTAGAATTTGCAACGTTTTTCATCTTTAAGGTGTAGGTGTATCATTTTTTTTTACGTTTGGCCTAATATATTCTTTTAACATGTCAAGTGACTGAAACATTGGCTGTTATGGGTAAAACTTTCAACAAGTTTCCAGTAAATGGGGCAGGGCAATAATTTGGATGCGAAATAGATGTAATGAAATATTTTTAATAAAAATGCTTTGCTTATCTGTTTATTAATACAATGTGAACCATGGAAATTGGTGGCAACATTTTTTAATTCTTATGAGCAAATTCATGAAAAGGAATAATAATGAACTGAATAAAAGCATAGATGTAACATCTAGTTTTTAAAGGTTAGACGTAGGCGTTTGTAATGAACGTACAAAAATAATGAGCCAAAAGCAACATGACATTTCCAGACAATACATAATAAAATAGGCCTTTATAATAACATGACTTGGGCTGTATTTCCCGCCATATAGACCACGTCGCAATTTACTTCCCACGTGCAAATTGTTTCAGCCACTTTGTGCGAAATATGAAGAGCTGAAATGAAAGAAATTGACTTTGGAAAAGTACTAAATCAGACCTCTTCAGACTAAATCATTTTTTGTCTCCATTTCAAAAGAAACTTCCTGGAAATTCAAACATTGTTAATGCTAGAAAAACATAAAGAAAGTAGACATTCGAAGGCTTTAATTTACAATTTTTTTTGCTGAAGGTACACTATATTTAATTTAATATGTTTTCTCTGAAAAACGCGAAATGGTTGAGAGCTCTAGCTGAGATAGAAATAGTTATACGTTTGAATAAAATCTTGTTGAGTATCAGCCCAGTGTGTTGAGATTTGTAATGCAGTATTGGAATGTACTGTGCCATAAAATTAAAAAACTCCCACGGCGTGCAAAATGTGTTTTTAACTGCGAAATTCTGGCACAGCACTAAACCAATTTATGAATGCTACAATATTTGTACATTAATATTGTTTGTTGTTTCAAATTTGTATCGAGTTAGAGACAAATATAAAAAATAAGTTTTTAATTATAGAGGTCACAGATTAAGAGGATTCCGAAAACACGAATTGCACAAACTCTGTGGTACGAACTACTAATGCTAATCAATAATTAAAATCAATGAATAAAAATAAAAATATGTTCTGGCTTTAATATATTAAGTACATCATAGCTTAATTCCTTTTCAAAGTTGTATTACTACAATGTTTTGAAGAAATAAATTGGGGTTTATTTCTAAGAATAGCAATTGTGGTTCTATTTGTTTGACAAGACATCAGTGTGCTTCTGAATTTTGATGCTTAAGCGCTCTTGTAGAATTTAATTCGACGCGTGTATTCTGAAAACGCTCTAGTTGTGGTCGTGGTAGGGTGACCAAAAAATTCCAAATATGTACACATGTAATTAAACGAAGTTTCTTTACAAAATGGTTTTATTATGACATACATATATATGTGAAGACAGGCAACGTGAATTTGAATCCATTTCATTATATAAAAGTTAATCTTACTTGGAAAAGTAAAATAAACAACAGCACTATATATTAGAAGAGCGACTCATCCAATTAAAAAAATTATAAATACAGCCATGTCAAACAAGATTGTAATGAAAAAATGTGGTATCATAAAACAATAGTTTCAATGGAACAAGATAACAACGTGACATCGTCAAATTTAAAATTTATTTAAGACCTTTGAAAAAAACTAGACAATGCACTAGACATTTCAGTGTAAGAAACTGGTTACCTACAAATTTCCAGCTTTTCTAAAAAGGAATGTAAGACAAACCAAAAAAAGCTAATACAAAGGAGAAAGTAAGCACAGTACTACATGAAACTACAAACGTTGAAATTGAGGTGTAAATTTTCCTATTACAGTTGTTAAGCTATGTTAGGAAAGCTGGTCAATTTCATAGTAAGTCGTTTATCATCCGTCGTGATTGTAATTTAATAATGTCGTACATCCATAAATGACAGCATTCAATTCAGTCTACAGGAAAAGTAAAAATCCGATTTACATTTACAGTATTCATAACTGCACTACCAAAGGGATGGTGTTACCCGAATTTTGTATTAAATTTATGCACAGGGACGTCGATATAGATATCCTTTGTTTCTTTGTTGGTGTTTTTGACGTTATATTTTAGTACGCTTTTGGTCGCAATATGGAAGCCCTTTACTGTAAAGCTGAAAGCGAAAAAAACTAGTGTTCGTTGGAATATGAAAGTGAAGCCAATATAATTACTAGTAAACTAATTAGGTAAGATGAAATGACAGCTAAAATGAATTACATCAGTACAGGATGATTAATTTCTGCATTTAATTTATTGAATATTTGCGAAAATTTGGATGATGAACAACGTAGCTTAAGTTCAGAATTTTATGAAAACTCTGTTTGTGCGACCCAATATAACGGCTTAAAATGGTATTTATATTGGAATTGAGAGAGGGCCGAAATATTCACTTAAAATGAACAAAGCAACAGCTTTTCATTAAAATTTATAAAGCTTGTTAATTATTGCGCAACCAAATGCTGCAACACCCTAAAGGAGAAAACCAGTATTGATTGGCAGGTTTCATAAAAGAGGATTTTTAATTCCAACTAAACACAATGAATTGCACGCAATATGTTGAAAAATGTGACGTAATTCTATGTTACCTAACACTATTTCCAAGCTGACGTACAAGACCCATGATCAAATACTTGATGCTGAAAAGATTAATTCAATAGATATTCTAGTTACATATCTATCAATTACAAAATTTGTATCCACATTTCACTCTATAACGAACAATAACTAGATTTTTCAGATGAAATAAATAAGCGTAGATTTGTGTATGTATCTATTTGTATGTGTTAGCCAAAAAATGCTCAATATTTTGGGCATATTTAGGCAAATATTATGCAAAGTCAATTTACACGAGAGAATAAATTAAATTAATATGGTGACATTCAACTGGTTTTTTTGAAGTTCAAGATTTTGTTACATTCAGTTTAAATGATTGCAAATTTTGACATATAGCTAAAATTAGATCATGCGGTTTCGGGACAAGTACAAAACATTCTAGTTGGTATATTAGTGTTTGGTTTGATGATTTATAAACGACAAAATTCAGAAACATTTTGATTTACTTTCCACATGTTGGCTATTCGAGTATCAGAAGGATAACTTCCCGACTGACTATGAGTTTCAAATACTGATACAAATATTTTCGTGCAAACTGTATAAGTTCATTGTTTTAAAGCTCGATGTTGATAAGTAAATGATGTCTGTCGTAACACCTTAACATGCTGAATATCAAAACTTACAAAATAAAAAAATACTTGATTTTGGAAAACAGGTCAACACATTTCTACATAATCGGAATCCAAAAAAACCTATTATTTGTATTTGTAATAGATGCGATTGTATGTTGCTATGCTCAACTATTCTACAACGTTGGTTAGGAAATTCATCAAACTCAAGAATATTTTTTGAAAACAAGCAGCAATCCCTGTTTCAAACTCCAAGTGCTTACAGCAAGGAAAATAACTAATGCCACATGTGGAAAGTAAATTAAAATCACAAGTAAAATTATTTTTATGTAAGGTTTGAGAGAGAAAAAGTAGTGCAATAAAAGTTTTTCCCCCAGAAATAATTTTTCTTTATGATAAATCAATAAGGTTATGAAGAAACTATATATTTGACTGGCCTGTTTGATATTTCCTCTAGTTCCCACTTCACACAAAAAACCTAATTTTCAAAGAAAATCCTTTTTCTTTTTGGGACCGAACTTTGTCGTAAAGCAAACTATAGAATTGTGAACAAATTTATATGAAATGCTAGGGTTGTGTGAAACTGTAAGGCGGATGATGCGTTTTTATTGACATTGGCAAATAAAAAATACAGTTATTTCCAGGTGGAGCTTCTTCCAATACAATATGTTAAAAAATAATAATATACATTCCCACATCTGTCATCCTTTTACTAAAACACCACTCCGTACTCAGTATATATACACCAAACTATAATCGTATAAAGGTTTAAAGACATCCACTGATTTAAAACTTACACTATTATAAACATGCTGAGTGACAGAAAGGAAAATAAAACTTCAGCTTAATTTTCTTACTTTACTAATTAAAATTGGAATTTGTGTTTACTTTGATTTTTCAAAAGGTTGAAAACATCATTTGTCATTTTCATATTTTTTGATGTTGATAAAAGTTAATCATAAAGAGAAGCCAAACGCCTTAATGAAAAGTCCATTTGTTATATTGAAATTCCTTTAATTAGATGGTTAAGTGGACATCAATAGGATAGACTTATTTTGTGAAGAATTTTGTATAAATATATGCTTCTTAAAAATTAGTTTGTTTGATATTTATAAAATAGGCACAAACAAGTCGACATCAAAGCATTATTAAATAGTAAAAACAAACATGGCTATTATTTTATTCTGACAAAATTAATTAAATTTAAGTAACGTATAGTTAAGCATGATAGAAGAGTCTCATGAAAGAACATTTGAACGAAGCTTAGAAAGTAGCACTTCACTTTATTTAACAAAGGCCGATAACTAACACAGATATATGTTATAAAAGCCCTCCAAATTTTAGTTTTAAAAGCAAAGTCTATCTTCAGTTGTAAATAAATTATAAAAGCGTTTCATCCATACAAACAGGTTCTCCCGTAGAGAAATATACAAACTTTTAAACGTAAGCAAAAAAAATGTTAGAAAGTAATCACAAGTTTAAAAGTGGAAGAGATAAAAAGTGTTCATTAATATATTCATATTTGTTAATTTTGTTAACGTGAGCTGCAAAAAATAGCGTATGAATTAGAGGAGGACAGTTCGGTCACTTTTTAAAATAAACAAAAAAAAATTGTGTGGGCAAATTTTGCTTTAGTTTATATAGTTCATACAGTTTCAAAGTGAATGTTGATTCTACGTACATATCACCAAAGCAAAAGTAAGAGCCTTAATGATAAAAATGTTGAGAAGAAAGCAAGAGCTTTCTATCAAATAGAAAGTAAAATGGATGCACGGGCAGAAAACTAAGCTCAGTCGCTTGTTGGAGATCCAGCAGATCACATTCTAGTTGCACGTTTACATCACGGCATCGTTCTCCTTTGCTTTCACTATTCTTTTCGTCCCAGCAATACATAGGCTTTCACAGTACTTTTTTCTTATATTTCCTGTTGCTTTATAAAATTGTGCATATTGAACAAACTAAAAAATCAGTAAGGCATCTTCGTTTTCTGAAAGTAGTTTACAGGAATACATATCTACAGTGTTTTCGGAGTAAAATTTTTCCCTGTAGCATTCAGCATGGTGGAAAATGTACATTCAATATGTGTATTTAATATGGACAGTCAATATAGTAATGTACATAAATTGGACCACATTTACCATACAGTCTTTTCTCTATATGATCAACTATATACCAATATTCCTTAACGTTATTTCAACAAATGAGTTACCTGGCGATGAAAAATCTTTTGTTGATGACAGCCACTAAATAAAATGGAGTTTTTATGATAACATGCGTATTTGACGGACGTGCCATACTATGAATAAACTAATTTTTGACTAAACACATCAATCTTTTTGCAACGTACAATGTCAAATAATGTTGCATCAACACACACTATAACAGACCTTGTCAGAATTCGCATTTGATTCTGTACAAGTGACCCTTTGCTTTTTTCCTAAGTTCAATAAACGCTTATTTACTCTATTTATTATTTGAGATTACCTGGTAAAAATAGTTAGCTATTTTTTAAACTTTTTCTGACAATGTTTAAAACAAGTTGCATAGTAATAAAAATAAGTTATTAAAAAATATTGAATGTACAGTACGCATAACCAAACTTAATACTAACTACGATATGATGACTTGCGGAAGCACTATGGTAGCAGAAGACACATTGCAAATTTTACTTACAAAAAAAAGTTTTGTTACGTAAAACTTCCAAACTCTGCATTATATACACGAGTTCTGAGTTTGAGTAATGAAATGTAATTAGTCTGTATATTAAGAAGCTACAGAGAAAAAAAGAACCGAAGGTTTTAACAAACAATTAATGATATCATGCAACTTATTTAAACTGTTGAAGTTGCGAAACTTTTCAAGAAATTTTTTATTCGCCTTCCTTAGTTCATCGTCACATATATAGATGTAATATATTTAAACACAAACAAATACGACCACCGATACATGAGAAAATGTGAGTCGACATAACTGCACACGATAGTAATTAATTTGAAACACAAAAAAATAATAGTAGTAAAAATCCCTGAGTGGATTGGATTAAGTCCACATAATGGAAAAAGTTTTCAATGCCTAAGGTACCACTTTGCGTTTCAATATTACAAGCGTTACCAATTTAGGTTGTTTATTGTGTTTTCAACAAAACCGTTACAGTGATTGCATTAGGTTGTACTTATTTTATATCTAGTTTTGGATGAATTGTACAATCTAAGCTTTACACAGTTCAAGGTCTGTGTCGTGTGACTGCAACATTTGAAGAAAATAATCGACTGCAACATCTGAACCATGACTAAAGTGATCATTTTAAGAAAACGCCTTGCTGCGTTAAATCAAAGCAGTAACATTTGTTTTTAAAGGTTAAAAGTAGACGTATATATGAACGATATACAAAATATGCAATTTTCAGAACAAACATATTAAAAGGGGCTTTGAAAATAACATGACTCGGGCTTCAATAGTTCACGTTGTTTATACCGTGTCTTAATACTTCGCACGTGCAAACTGTTTCGGGCACTTTGTGCGAAATATGAATAGCTGAAATGAAATAAATTGACTTTGAACATATGTTATGTGACTTATGACTACCAATTCAGACTGAATATTTTTTTCTCCATTTCAAAAGAAATTTACTGGAAATTCGGGCTTTGTAAATGTTAAGGAACAATAGAGAAAGTAGACATCGGAATGCTTCAATTTACATGGTTTTTGCTTATTGCTTTCATTTGCAGCACTAATTCAAAGATTCTAATATTTTTACAATAAGTTTGATAACATACATCTTTGTACCACATTCTATGGAACAAATATCTATTTTCATGCGGAATCACAATTTTAGGACAAAATACAAAGTTATCAAATTTGAAATATTTTCGCATTGAAATATTCTATTAAATTTCAGTTTAAATGATCACCGTTATATATAAGCTCAAAGCTTTAACTAATTGATTAACTTTCCAAGTACTTTTAATATGAAAATGCCTGATTTGTACGGTTTCAAAGAAATAAATAAATCAAGTTGCTACTTGAAACGTTCGTTGTCTCATCAAAGTACGGATATTAGTTGGTTACTAGGCGAGGATTAGTAGAAAATGGATAAACAGACAGCAGTAAACAGATATTGTCTGGCTTTGTTGTACAGATTGCTTGACTCAGAGCTTAATTTCTTTTTTTAAATTAAATTGTTATAATGTGTTTTCAACTAAAATGAAGTATTTATATATCTCAGACAAGCAATTAAAGTTCCTTTTTTGAAAAGACATCAGTGTGCTTCTGAGGTTTTACTCTTAGTTGTGTGCTGTTGTGGAATTATACAAAGCGCGTGTATTCTAGAAACACTCTGGTTGTGGTCATGGTAGAGTAAAAATGCCTAATATGTACATATGTAATTAAAAGAAGTTTTGTTACAAAACATCTGATTTTGTGACATATACACATACTTAGAGACAAGCAACGTGACTTTGAATCCATTTCGTTATATAAAAGTAAATACCTGGAAAAGTAAAATGAGCAATTCATCAGAAGAGCTACTCCATCCAATTAAAAAAAATATGAAACAAAGCCATAAGATTTTGTTGAAAAATGTGGTATTCTATAACCACGAATTAATAGGAATAAGATAAACACATGAGAGCACCGAATCTCAAACTACTCTTCAGAAAACACTAGAACAGACAAACTTTTCGGTATAGCCAACAGGTTTCCCATAAAATAACAGGCTTTCTGAAAGGATTGCAAAGAAAGCTAAAGAGAAATCTAGCAGAAAGGAGAAACGCGTCTTCATCCACTATTGAAAATGAGTTTATTTGCTTTTCAGCCACTCAACAGATCACTTCACTGGTAAATATATATTTTATTACGTGACACTTAATTTATTTCTATACGTACAGGTTAAATGAATATATGTATCTGAACTCTACACTGAATTGTTATACAACTTCACGTTCTAAGAAGGGGTTTATTTTTTCATGCACCCTTCTGCTTAAATATGTTAGGCAGAGTGGCAAATACCAGAGTAACTTGTTTATCATCCCACATGATTGCAATTTGGTTATGTTCTACATCCATAAATTACAGCATTAGGTCCACAGGGATAGTAAAATCAGATAACATTTATAGTATTCATAAGTGCACTGATGTAACAATGAACTGACGTAACCAAAGTGTCTTATAAAATGGATTACCGCTAACGTATTTTGTTGTGTTTATTCGGTAATGTTTTTGAGGTTTTATTTTGATGGGCTTGTGGTCGCAAAACTAAAGCTCTTTACTAAGTTACATGAAATGTTGAAAACCAAAAACACTGGTATTCACTGTAATAAAAAACGTAGATATAATCCTATTACTAGCAAACTAATTTTGGTAATATGGAATGACAGTTAGAAAGTATTACGCGCAGGGTGATTAATTCTGAATCTAATTTATATGAATATTTCGCAGAAGTTTGAATGATAAAATAATAAGCTTATGGCCAGAGTGTCCTACAAGCTGTGTTTAAATACTTGTGTGACTCTCAATACCAGCAAAAGATTATGGTTACCCTGGAATAAAAGAAACAGCTGAAAACTACGATTACCATTGTCAAAGTTATAGGTCTACCTAAAAATTGATTAAGCTTGTTAATTATTGTGTAACCAAATGCTACATTATCCCGAGAGAGTCACTCAATATTAGTACTTAGGTTCGAAAAGGGATTTAATTAGGTTTTAAATACGTCCAACAAATTGGTATGCAACATGGTAGAAAATGTTTACCCATTTCGATATAATTGCCCACGGTTGAGTTGGCATAAAAGATAAATCATACAATTTCAATACTACTTTATTCAAATGACAATTTAGCTATACATCTATCAATAAATTAAATTTGGTCAGCCTTTTATCACTGCCTGTTTGTCTATTGTCCGTTTTCGACATCTGTCATCTGTCTAAAACATCACATAGTTACATAATTTGTGTACACAAACAGAAGTTTTTCGAAAGATTATGTTATTCAGTCAACATAAAATGAAAACTACGTACGACAAATGTCGTAAAAACATTTAACTCTAGCAGGTATGAAGCCGTTGTGTTTTATAACATTAATAACAATTAGATCATCTTTCATTGAGGTCGTTGATAATTTTCAGATAGGTGTTGAAATGTGTACTGATGCACACTTGCTTATTCGCACAAAATTGTAAGATTTGCTAAATAAGGCTCAAAAACTGTCTTAGAAACTATACTTCTTTTTACCCTTTTATGCGTTAGGTAAATAGGTAAATCACAAATTACGAAGACAGAATCTTCTTGTTCCAATCAAAAGTCGAATAAGTCGTTACGGAAAATCTCCTATTCCTTATCTTGTTGATTTAATTAATGAAAAATTTAAATTGTCACCTGAGTCTTTGTCACATTTTGTCACATAACATATATCTCTCATTTTTTAATATTATCAATTGGCTATATATTCTGTGTTAGCTCTCTTGACGTGGATGAGCCTTTCAATATGTACTTATTGCCGCTCTTTACTGAATAAATCTAAATCTAATCTAAATCTACACAGCTTTTTACCTTTGGCTGCGTCTGCTTATAACTAGTGGCATATTACGTAATAGATGGTTTAACTACAATTAAAAACAAGATATTTTCAAGTGAATTGTTTTTAACTTATACTACTGGGATAATTAATATGAAAACCTTTTTTACGAACGTCTCTGTGTTTTTAAATTCTGTAGCCTGGTCAGGCCAGAAACGTATGAATTTTTTTTAGTCTTAACCCTTCTAATAAGAAGAACGTATATGGGGAACTTCACAGTATGACATCCGTTTAACACATTAGTTGAAATTAAAATAGTTAAAATATCGACGAGTTTGATGATGCTCGATCTATACCACTATTTTGTAATCAAAATCGCAATTCTAAATTTTATAAGTATTGTAATAAATTATTTAGGTAGATTTAAAATAATACGAAATCATGAAATCATTTCGTGGAATTAAGTAAAAAATAGATTTTTGTAATAAAGCCGGTAAATTAGATTGAAAATAGCCATTGCAATATTCTGAATTAAATTTGCGTCCAAACTCAGGAAAATACCACTAAATTTCTATTGCCTTACGACATTAAACCGGTTTTATACTCCACAGACATTCGCCGTCTTAGTTCAGCCAAATTCGACTTTTTCGTATTTCTCTTCGATAACAGCTGAAATTGTATGAATATAATTGAGTGTTGTTCATGTGAATCATTATCGTTGCAATTTCGGTTGACAACTTTATTAATGAAACATCAAACAATCCTATGCTAGCACAGTAAGCCTTATGTACAAAGAACGGCAAGTGATTTACCAAATGCTGAAATTAATTTGCAGAAAATTCCAGAAAAGCGGCATTGACATATATTTCTTTCTTTATTCATGGTGCATTTTTATTATTATTAAAACCTCATGTGAATCAATGTGAATTTATAAATCCAATATAATTTGTGGTTTATATTGTATGATAACATAGTTCGCTATAAAGTGACAACCAATAATTACAACTGGGTGATACCAGTTCTTATACAAAATGGTAGGATAATTTCGCATATAACGTGTATCATTTACATTCGTTAACGACTTAGCATGTGTAGGTGGTAAAACGTATCGGAAACATTCTTGAGAAACATGAAATATCAACCATAAAAATGTTATCTGCACCTACCCGAAAACTTTTAATATTTTCGATTAACGACTCAAGTTATCTTGGAGTTATTTCTTACAGACTTACATATTATCAAAACCAGTACAAAATGAAGCTTCTAGATAGTTTTATATACCGCCTGGTTCAATTTCTTGATAGGATTTCCCATATATCCTTTATTACTTATATTTTTTTCGTTTGCTAGAACAAACACTTTATTTGAATCCTCATCTTTCCCAAAAACTTAAACTTGCATTAACTCTTAAATGTGCTTATTAGGCAGTTGCGTATGGCATTCTACTAATTTTTCGCTTACATCAATATTTGTATTGAAAAGAGCTTCTAAAAATACTGGAAGGCTATTTAAATTTTTACAACGTCAAAAAAACAAATATGGAAATGACTACCAACATAATCCATAAACCACTTAATATACTCCTTATGCTTTTCTTGCTACTTAATATACAAAACGTTATTATAAGTCTCAAAAGACCTTGGGAGAAACAATTATGGACAGCACTACTGGATATTCCCGCTGAAGCACCTTTAAAACACAGACTACCACTTTTTGGGGCGTATATGTACTTTATGTTAAGCGTATGGGTGAGTATTTCATTTAAAATTGTAAAACAAAACAACGTGTGTATAAATTTTTCAATAATATTTTATTTTAATTCAGGGTTGGGTATTCCATCTTCTAGCTTGTTTGTTGTATGGAAATGTGCTGTACGTTTAAGCTGAATGAGCTTGAAGAAAGAATTGATAAGCAAAACTCATTTTTGTATAGTCAAAGGACAATACGTGTAATGCAAATACTTCATGCCAATTGGGAAATCTGTTTCAAGAATGGGTTACAACCTGTATTCTTGTTCGCTTATACAGTACTTGCTGTTTAAGGTTTTTATGGAATTATAAAACTTTCTGGTATTGGGACTGTTAAAATGGGAGCGGTGGCTTTATGTTGTTTCTTGTACTTGTTGGTCTTGTTAGGGACTGGCGCAAGATTGGAGGAAAGTTCGACCAGATTTTTGAGAAAATGTAGGAACTATTGCAAAATCAGAATAATTATAAATCCGAGATCCAGTAGTAGGATTAATGCCGAACTTAAGTTTGTAAGATCTATAAAGGGACTTAAGGTTTATGTTGGAAATGCATTTTACGTCGAAAAGTTTACAGTTATGAAAATTGCAGACGTTCTAATAAACACAACAGTTACATGTATTTTGATATAAATTGAGGTATGTATTTCTAAGAATTTGGGTAGCATTTTTCATAGTTTTAATGTAAGCAAAATATGTGTTTTTGTTGAAATTGTGTTTTAAATAATGAAAACTTTAGCATCTTTGTGTTTATTTTTTTAGCATTTTAGAGCAATGCCTATCTTTAGACGTTAAGGCTTGTTCCCGTTAACTCATTTAATGTCAATATCAATACATTTTTGACATACAAAATTAAATTTAAAACGGCATGTCTAGGTCTACATTCAAAAAACACTACTATGTGAGTAGTCTTTGCTGAATGTCATAATTGTTAAACGTCCAGGGAAAATGTTTTTATTCAAAGTAAGCTGAAATTCTTCTAGTTTAAAAAAACTGAACAAGGCTTTGTTTGAAAAAGGACCAACATATATTAAAGATAGTTGTTTGTGACAATAGACATTTTTGTAAATGGCGTCTCTTTTAGATAAATGTCACCTTACGAAAATTTTCTGTCATTTTGAGCCTGAATACCTGAAATCTTATGTGAATACATGTTATTCAGCCTACTAACAATGTAACGATGAATTACAATTAAAATAATTCATGTATAGAAAAAGCTTGTCAAAGAAAACCATCTATTAATCTATGTTTCTATTGGAAAACCTGAAATACAAAAACAAAAAATAATTATAGACGCGTAAAAAAGTAATAAGATATTTTTCGCTTTATGGAGTTGCCAGCGTTTAAGCTACTGTTTTATCATCAAATACTTGTATCATGTGACATGAAAGACTAAAATCATGTTCACCGCAAAACCAAAATGCTTTAATAAATCTTTGTGTTTATTATTCAAGCATCTCAAAATAGCACGAGGACTATAGATTATAGGTTTACTTAAGCCGTTTGTATTATTGACGTCCATTTAATTTTTTGGTTAAAACATTTTACTAACTTTGAAATGATTATGAAATGATAATAACATATTGCCAAACTCTCAATTGCATAATTGTGCCGTTCATGTTAATTTTCGTAAAATAACTGATTACCGTCATTTATATGTCATCGGACAAAGGTACTGATGTCCTCCTCAAACTGGTAGTTATCAAAGCAAAAACTGACATAATTTGGTTTTGGTTTTACATGAAAATAATAACTTGAAGGCCAGATGAATTTGCCGATTAAAATAATTGCATGTTTTACACTTCATGTAAAAGTAAATATAAAAGACATATTTGGTATGAGTAAATTTCGAATGTTTTTAGCTTCTGGAACTAAAAGGAACATACTTGGTTTATTTTACTGTAAAGCATCATGTTATCTTCATTTACTCGAAAACTTTTAGTATTTTTCATTAACTACTCCAGCTATATTGGCGTAGTTCCATATAGACTTATATGGGATCAGGATGAATACACGATCTATTATTTAAGTTCCTTAAAATATCGTTTGATTCAGTTACTTGAAACTCTTTATAGATTTGTTTACCTTTCATTCATTTACTACCGTTTAATTGAGCAGTTTTTAGCCCACTATAATTTTCCGTCTGAATTTCAGTTTGCCATTACCATAAAACGCGTATTTTATGCGGTTGCGTACAGTGTTGTAATGTTTTATCATTACCACCAGAAAGTTTACGGTCGCGAATTGCCACAAATTTTGAAATGCTATTTAAACTTCTACAACGTTACTAAATTTAAATCCAAAAACAAAAATATTGACAAAATAAATGCCTCTACAATTAAAGAAAACAAACGGCCAATTTACTTTTTATTATTTATGATGAGCTCTCTAGCATTTCAAAATATGATAATCAGTTTAAAACGACCGTGGGAAAAACAATTGTGGACATCTTTGTTGGACAATCCAGTTGAAGCGCCATTTATCCAAAAGCTGCCACTTTTCTTGGGATATGGATATTTTATGTGCTGTACTAGTGTAAGTTTCAAAACAGTAGTATTGGTTCTAACAACTCTTGAATTAATTCAAATATATAAGTTTATATTTATAATTTCAGGGATGGCTTTTTCATACACTAATTGCTTTTCTTTATGGCTATCAAACTTGCTGCGCTTTCAAACTGAATCAATTGGACAACAGTTTCGATAAACGTTGTTTCATTCATACCATTCGAGCAATGCAAGTACTTCATATTAACTGGGAACTGTGTGTTCGAAGTGTTTTGCTACCTGGATTTATGTTTATTTATACAACACTTGGTGTAATGGGCTTTTATGGTGTGGTCAAACTCAATGGTATTGGAGCCATTAAAATGGGCGTAGCAGGTTTTTATTGTTTTACATATTTGTTAGTAGTTTTTGGCGCTGGTGGAAGATTGGAAGAAATGTCAGAAAAGTTTTTTAAGAAACTGGAGCATTAAATGTAAACTAATGAAATCCAAGCATGGAAACGAGCAATCAAAAAGAGCGGAAATCAAGTTAATTAAGTCAATCAGAGGTTTTAGGGTTTATGTTGGAAATGCATTTTTTGTGGAAAAATTCACGATTTTAAGAATTGCAAATGTATTGATTACAACAACAGTTACTTGTATATTAATGTAAATCCAAGAAAACTAAAACATGGCCGCATGGTCCAGGGTCAAATAGCTGTCCGCATTGAATAATAGAAATAACACTAAAGTTAGAAAAATTTAATTCAAGTTGACGTATTTTTTGTCCTACGATTACAAATTTTCACGCAGAAGACCAAAATACCACATTTATCACGTTTATTGCTTGATGACACTGTAAATGGTGTTTAAGATGAAAATAATGATCAATTAAATATTTGGATGAACAACTAAGACGAACAACCTTACTGCACGTAATATGATAGAATATAATTTTAAAATAAAATTTTGTAATGCTTACAATAAATAACTGAAACAGCGTTTACGTTTTTAACATTGTCCACAAGGACATGGGCTCGGAATGACTAAGAAATCCCTTATTTCGTATTGCTGATAAAAAAGATTCAAAAAATCAATTATTTAGGCAATCCTTTGCAAAATTTTATTAATATTTATGGTAGTTTTGTTGTGTTACCCCAAGAAAACTGTTGACGCTATCACGAATCCTTTCAGTTAATTCAGATTTGTATTCCATAATATCCCGCTCAATGTTAAGTTTTGCATTACGACTATATTCCTCCCAATCAAGCGCTTTATCATTAATTAGTAACGCAGATGAAAAGTCAACGTTTAAAGTATCAAAGCTTATTGCATCCAGATCAAGTTTGGACCAACCAAGTTTGTTCTCATTCAAGTCAACAACCAAATCAAAACTTCCTTTTAGATGAAAACTTGTAAACGCAAATTTTGCTAGTCCTGCTCCACTTATATTTCCGGATGGTATAGCCTCTTGTCGAAACGGCCGAGCATCAAAATATCCGGAAACGTTGAAATCAGCGTAGCCCTCCACTTTACCAATTACTACTTCAAAATCATAACTTATATTGACAATGTTAAGTGTAAGATTGTATTGCAAGCTGGATAGTCCGGTAACGTGCAAGTTGCTAGAATATTTAACACAGATTAAGAGGGTATAACGTTTACATCATATGTAAATAGATAGCATATATATAATTTTCTTACGTAATTTCACTTCCATGATCAAATCTAGCTATTGGGTCAGCAGTAAAATTTATTGCTATTGGTCCCGCATCATCAAGCGGATCTTCAATTGCTAAATAACAACGAAATAATTTTATTTGGAAAATATTTTATGCGTCCTACAATAGCGAGTGAAAATATTGGAAATTTAACTAACGACAAAAAGTTCCATCTTCAAAAACCTGATCGTAAACAGCACTTCTTGCAAACGTTCCAGTTATGATAAAGAAGGCCACTATAGAAATCTTCATATTGTTTTCAAAAACTGCTATCAGAAGACGGTGTTACAAAAATTTTAAGCATCAAAGCTCTGGGTATAGTTTAAAAAATGCTTCTTAAAATGATGTAAGCTTATTTTTGTAGAAAAGTCTACCTGTTAAAAAATTGCATAAATTCTTGAACACTTTAAAAAAATTCTTATATATTATGCAGTATTTTTTTTCTTAAGTAAGAGAAAGGTTAAGTTAATAATTTAAAATTGGTTTTTTGTACGCGTAGGTGCAAAAATTCTATGTGCCTTAAGAAAAGGTTACACAAAATAAATATTTTGTACTAAGCTAATTGTGTCATTGACACAAAAAGTATACATTCGTATTTTTTACTAACCTTGAAGCTAATGTCTTAGCAGGGATAATAACGTAGTATTAACAAATTTAATTTCACCAAACTCCCTTCAAGAGTCACGTCAACGCAATTATTTCACGCATGATTAGGCATTCAAAAAATTATTAGTGTGTGTCATGTAAAGGTAATTGCTATAAAACGTTTAGTTAGCACGTACATGTTGCTAAAATAGCACGAGGTCTATTTCCAAAGAGCATGATATGCATTGGTACCAACAAAACATTACTCTCGCCATTTGTTCGTTATTGATGCTAAGACGGTTGGAGTCCGATATGTTTCTATCATAGCGATCAATGTGTAGTATTTGGACAAAAACATCTTATTTTGTTCTTATGATACGTATTATAAATAGTTGTTTTGCATAAACGAGACAACAACTAAATTTTACATTTTGAATCACAAAAGGAAATAAGGCACACGACCATAACTGTCAGGAAAACAGGATATCTTTGTTAAGAATACACGGAATTTTTCATTCCCAATCAGGAAAATAGAAAAAACGAATTTTTGACAATATGAAACCTATCATAGTATCGTATCCATATGATAAATTCGTATACGAATGCATACATGCATCACCAATCTCGCAAAACATTGCGGTCTGAATACAAATAAAATATTATTGTAATATAAACGAATACAAATCAGCTCAGTTCAGTTTTTATTTAACAGAACCGTCATTGCTATTACTTCAAGCTTACAATGCATGTCGGGGGATGGGTAAATCCAAATCCAGATAGAAAATATATTTTCTAAGACAGTTTTTCATTCTG